>VSMD01038985.1:1456-54443 GCA_008750895.1 Mirza zaza | reverse complement strand
AATGTTTATAGCAGCACAATTCACTATTGCACGGTCATGGAAACAACCCAAGAGCCCATCAATTCATGAGTGGATAACTAAAATGTGGTATATGCTCACAATGGAATATTACTCAATCCTAAGAAATGACAGTGAGCTAGCACCATTTATGCTATCCTGGATTAAGCTTAAGCCCGTTATCCAAAGTGAGGCGACACAAGACATGGAAAATGGGCTCCACATCTACTCGCCATCAAATTGGTACTGACTGATTTAAACTTTGGTTTTCAAATGGTGGCAATGCTCACCAGAGATTCGGTGTGTGTGGGGGCACCCAACCTTAGGGATGGGATGAGCATTTTGGAGGGGGAGGGCATACCTCTAACCCTTCTTAGGGAGAGGCAAAGATATACAATGTAACCAAAATGCTAAAAAAAAAAAAAATTAACAGGTGGTGGGCAGGCAGGTGTGGGGAGGAGGAAAGGTGTGTATGCTTCCATAACGTGTGTGATGCACACCACCAGGGGATTGGACATATTGGGGGGAGGGTGGGAGCAGGGGCAATATTTGTAACCCTAACAATATTTGTACTTCAATAATATGATGAAATAAAGGAAATAAAAAAAAGATAGTTGAAGAAAATCTAAAAAAAAAAGAGGCAAGGAGGCAAGGTTACCACATATATGATGTATTCAAACATTTTTGGAAACTAATGAATATAATGATATTGACTAGTTGCTCCTTTTTTTTCCCTTACATTTCCTGACAGGATGGGTTCTTCTAATGTCACTGGATAAAGTGATAAAAGAAAAGCTCAGGGATTTGAATTTAAGCTCAAACAGTACATACATGACCTGTAAATTTCTTTGTGTTCCCTGAATGAGATCCTTATCTTCTGTATCCTCAGGGCTAAGATTGCTGAAAACCAAAGGCCAAATCTTATCTTATGACTGGATGAATTACAAAGGAAGTTGAACTTTCAGCCTTGCAGAGTGTCTACTGTTAAAGTGAGGGTATTGGGTGAGGTTTGGGAAAGAATGGGATCCTATATGGAATGGGTATGTGCAGAAGACACTGATGAAGCTGGAGACATTGAGCCCCTAAATACTGATGAGTCTTCTTTACCAGTGGAAGTGGTCTCCCCAACCCTGGTGGTAGAAGTCTCTCCACTGCAGTTGGAGAGAGTTAACCCTGCATTGCCTGAGGAAGCTGTAATGACCTCATCTGAGGCAGTTGCCATGCAAGACAATGCTGATCCTCCTCAAGACCTACCTCTACCACCTCTATTTGTTATTAGATATATAACTACACTCAAGTCCCAGCAGGCCCCTAAAAGTGTACAAAGTATGACCATTGAGGAGGTGTGCTGTACTCCAAAATAACGACTTGAGTTTTCTAATTTATACAGAGATAAATTCAGGAAACATGTGTGGAAATAGATATTAAGAGAAATAGATCTAGGAGGGCAACCTCAGCATCCCTGAAGGGTTTCATGATTGTTCTTCTCTGTAGGTCAGACCTTACAGTGAGAACTGTAGTCACTGAATTGGGAAACCCAAATGCAATGGGAGTAATTATATTCTGAGGTGGCAGGGGTCAAGTGGTGGCACTCAATCACCAAAGGCAAGGTGGCCATGGTTGCCATCATGGACAGCAGAGTCAAAGCAGCAATCAGAACAGTCTGACATGCAGACCTATTGTGTTAGCTAGTTGATCATGGTGTTCCTAGAAATGAAATAGATAGGAAGCCTCCTAAATTCTTACTTGACCTATATAAGAAGAGAAGTTCTAGATCAAGTGAATGAAAGTCTAATCTGAATCATTAGAAAGAGCCACAGACCCTCAATCAATTTCCAGACTTGAGCTAGCTTACAGACACAGAACCCTTTGAATGAAGAAGGGGAGGCTGGATCCCCTTGAGAAAGGACTCAAATACATTACCAAAAACTTACACTGTTACTTTTTCTCCAAGCCTTCTCCAAAGGGACCTTTGGTTTTTTAACAGGTTAACTGAAACAGGTTAACATGTTAGTGAAAAGGAAATAATTGGACCTTTCAGGGACTACTGGACACTAGCTCTGAACAGACACTAATTTTGGAGATCCAAAATGTCACTGTGGTCCACCGTCATAGTAGGGGCTAATGGATGTCAGGTGATCAATGGTATTTTAGCTCAGGTCTATCTCACAGTAGGCACAGAGTATCCCTGAATCCATGCTGTGGTTATTTCTCCAGTTCCAGAATGCATATTTGGAATAAAGTCAGCAGTTGGCAGAATCCCCAGGTTTATTCCCTGACCTGTGGAGTGAGGGCTATTATGGTAGAAAAGACCAAGTGGAAGCCACCAGAACTGCATCTACCTAGGAAAATAGTAAATCAAAAGAAATACCAAATCAAAGATTTAGTGCCACCAGAGAGAAATTGAAAGATGCAGTACTTTTAAAGGGGTGGAGATAGTTATTCTCACAATTCTCTTATTTGGCCTGTGCAGATGAAAGATCTTGGAGAATGACAGTAAATTATTGCAAGCTTAACCAAGTGGTGACTTCAGTTGCAGTGGTTGGACCAGATGTGATTACATTGCTTGAGCAAATTATTAGTAACACATTTCCTAGTACCTGGTATGCAGCTATTGCCCTGAAAATAGGTCCCATACCTGTCAATAAGTCCCACCAAAAGCAGTTTGCTTTCAGCTGGCAAGGCCAGCAGTACACCTTCACTGTCTTACCTCAGGGATATATCAACTCTTCAGCCCTGTCATAATTTAGTTCACATGACCTTGATCACCTTTCCCTTCCACAAGATATCACACTGGTCTACTACATTGATTACATTATGCTTATTGGACTTAGTGGGGAAAAAAGTAGCAACTACTCTAGACTTAAACATTGTGTAAATAAATGTTTGTGTCAGAAGGATGGAAATAAATCTGACTAAAATTCAGAGACCTTGCACATCAGTGAAATTTCTAGGGGTCCAGTGCTGTGAAGCACGTTTAGATATCCCATCTAAGGTGAAGGATAAGTTGTTGCATCTGGTCCCTCCTATAACCAAGAAGGAGGCACAATACCTACTATGTCTCTTTGGATTTTGGAGGCAACATATTCCTCATTTGGGTGTGTTACTACTTGCGAGGAAAGTAAACAACAAGGTGCACTACCTGGATTCTGTTCACTGGGGAATTTCCCTTCACAATTGACCTTAGGGATTGTCCCAGAAAAGGGCTATAGTGCCACAGCTTTCCACTTCCAGGTGGTGTCTGTATATTGTGCAGAACCATTTGTAAACTAGGCCTGAAGTCTTCTCTTCTTCTGTCTACTGACGAAAGCAGCTCCCTGAAGCCATAAGTGCAGGCTGGGATAGAAAAGGCAGTGTAGCAGGAGTGGGGACCATTGGCATTTGGGCCACTTATTCATGTAACTGTCTGGTGCTTTCAGGGCCAGCTGGCCAAAGGTGATCTCAGCAAAGCAGGATATTAAAAATGAAGCAGACAGGATAACTCATTCTGTGGATACCAGTTGACCTCTTTCTCCAGCCAACCCTGTCATCATCCTATGAGCTCATGAACAGAGGGGCCATGCTAGCCAGGATGGAGGTTATGCATGGGCTCAGCAACACAAATTTCCACTCACCAAGGCTGATCTGGCTATGGCCACTGCTGAGTGTCCAACCTTCCAGCAGGATGGATGAACACTGAGTCCCTGATATGGTACCATTCCCCAGGGTGATCAGCCAGCTACCTGGTGGCAGGTTGATTACACTGTACCACTTCCATCATGGAGGGGGAATCATTTTATTATTAGAATAGACAATTACTCTTAATACATACTTGCCTTCCATGCACACAATGCTTCTCTCAAAAGTACGATCTGTGGAGTTACAAAATGGCTTAACCACCATCATGGTACTCTACACAGCATTGCTTCTGATCAAGGAACTCACTTTACACCCAAAGAAGTGTGGGAATGGCCCATACTCATGGAATTCACTTGTCTTAACATGGTACCCACCATCCTGGAACAACTGGTTTGATAGAATAGTGGATTGACCTTTTGAAGACTCAGTTACCAGTGCCAGCTAGGTGGCAATACCTTGCTGAGCTGAGGATAGGTTATTCAGAAAGTTGTATATGCTTTGAATCATCCGAGAATAACAAGTACAATTTTTAAAAAGTCATGATATTGTGGTTGGTGCTCTGTTAAAAAAAGAGTGATGAAAGGGGCTAACCCTACTGGATACTAAAATATATCATAAATTTATAATAATTAAAAGCAACTTGGTACTGGTACAACAATATACAGAAATGCAATGGCTCACAAAAAAAGAGGCCAAAATAATATCAAATATATATTGAATACATATAAGAATGTAATATTTGATAAAGGTAGCAGTTCAAATCAATTAGGGGAAAATAGATTATTCAATGAACAGTGATGGGACAATTCACTGGCCATAAGGAAAAGACAGAGCTTAATTTCTATCTTATTCCTTACACCAAAGTAAATTTCAGATGAACCAAAGATTTATATATAAATATGAAACCATAGCTAATTCAACATACAATCATGTCAACTCTCCCTTCAACATAAATATTGGATTATTATACTTCTATATCATTTGCACCTAGTTTAGGGCATGGACTATTACAATATTCTCCTAATCCTACACTCCAACAATTTATTTTCCATACAGCAGCCAGAGTGATCTTTTAAAAGTCCAAATCAGAGCAAGTCATACACCTGCTTAAAACATCTCTGTGACTTCATATTGTGAATAAAATACATCCAGAGATTCAATAAACATATTGAATGCATAAATAATATCCATGGCAGTACTGATCACCATAACAAAGAAAAAAACAATGGAAATAGCCTAAATGTCCATCACAAAGAGATCTGTTAAATTATTTATGGTACATCTATACAATGAACTATTACATAGTCCTTTAAAATAATGGAGTAGAGCCATGTATAGAAAGTTATCTAAGACACAGTAAATGAACAAAGCAAATGGCATAATGTTATTTATTGAGTGAAACTATTTGTACAAATAATGAAGAGTGGGCTACCTCTGAAATTTGTTACTGTGGGGATGAGAAGTATGAGAAAAGAAGAATTTTACTAATCACCTCACACCTTTCTTTATTGCTTATATTCTTTGCAAAAAGTAGGGTTTTCTTTATATAATGAAAAGCTAGATGTAATCCCTATCAAAATACCATCTTCATTCTTTGCATAACTAGAAAAACTAACTTTACATTTTGTATGGAACCAGAGAAGACGTTGGATAGCCAAAGCAATCTTAAGCAAAAAGAACAAATTGGGAGGCATCATTCTACCAGATTTCAAGCTTTACTACAAGGATATAGTAACCAAAACAGCGTGGTACTGGCACAAGAACAGAGACATAGACCAATGGAACAACTGAGAACCCAGATATAAAACCATCTAATCTTTGACAAAGCAGACAAAAACATACACTAGGGAAAAGAATCCCTATTCAATAAATGGTGCTGGGAAAGTTGGATAGCCACATGTAGAAGACAGAAACAGGATCTGCCCCTCTCACAAAAATCAACTCATGATGGATAACAGACCTAAGGCATGAAATCTTAAGAATTCTAGAAGAAATCGTTAGGAAAACTCTTATAGACATTGGCTTAGGCAAAAAAATTATGAAGAAGACTCCCAAAGCAATCACAGCAACCACAAAAATAAATAAATGGGACTTGATCAAATTAAAAAGCTTCTGCACAGCCAAGGAAACTATCATTAGACCAAATAGATAAATGGGAGAAAATATTTGCATGCTACACATCTGATAAAGGACTAATAACAAGAATCTATATAGAACTTAATAAAATTAACAAGAAAAAAATCAACAACTCCATTAAAAAATGGGCAAAGGATGTCAACAGAAACTTTTCAAAAGAAGTCAGAATAATGGCCAGCAAACATATAAAAAAGTGCTCAACATCTCTAATCATTAGGGAAATGCAAATCAAAACCACAATGAGACATCACCTAACTCCAGTGAGAATGGCCTTTATCAAAAAGTTCCAAAACAAAAAATGCTGGTGTGGATGTGGAGAGATATGAACACTTATACTGATGGTGGGACTGAAAATTGGTACAAGCCCTGTGGAAAGTAATTTGGAGATACCTCAAAGAACTAAAAATAGAAATACCATTTGTTCCAGCAATCCCACTACCAGGCAGCTACCCAAAGGAAAAAAAAAGACATTCTATAATAAACACATATGCACTTGAATATTATGGCAGCACAATTCACAATTGCAATGACATGGAAACAACCCAAGTCACCATGAATACATGTGTGGATTAATAAAATGTGGTATATGTATACCATGGAGTATTACTCAGCCACAATAAAACAATGAACTAGCACTTCTTATATTATCTTGGATAGAGCTAGAGCCCATCCTTCGAAGTGAAGTATCACAAGAATGGAAAAATGAGCATCACATTTACTCACCATCAAATTGGTACCAATTGATCAACACTAAAGTGCTCACATGGAAGTAATATTCATCAGGTGCCAGGCAGGTGGGAGGGGCTGGAGGTGGTGGGTAAACTCAAAACTAATGTATGTGGAGCGCACTGTATGGGGAATGGGCACACTTGTAGCTCTGGCTTCTGGGAGGCAAAGTCATTATATGTAACCAAAATGTTTGTAGCCCCATAATATTCTGAAATTTTAAAGAATAAATAAATAAAAGAGTAAAAAAGTAGAAAAAATGCTAATATTAAAAGAAAAGATAAATAAAAATAAAGTGATTTTAAGAATCAAGTCCACAATAAGCACATCAAAGAAAAAAAATCAAAGCAAACAAAAATAAAGGAGATTAATTAAGCCATTTTATATAGATAAGGTGTTCATTTATAATGTAAGTGTAACAGTTATATACTTTTATATGTAAAATAACAATTTCATCAAAACATAAAGCAAAAAGTGTTAGAAATATAGAATGTGAGAGAAAAATAATGCTAATAGAAAGAATTTAAATTTATCTTACGGTTGTTAATGTGTGGTTTTCAAAAAGGTAAAATCATAATTCACACAAATATAAAATTAATATGTGTCAAAGATTTTATTTAGCTTATTAATTAATAAGGGAACCAGTAAATGTTAAAATTTGTTTAAAATAAAATCTAAAGAGCAGATATATGTATATAAATATATGTGTATATATACACACATTTATGTGCAATTAAGAATACTGAAATAAATTTTTAATAGATAACTCTTTTAGAATTAAGTTTTCTATACAGTGTGCAGATCAATTGTGTCTCTACTGGACAATACTCATTTGCATTTCTAAGGACAAAATCATTTATACTACTATCAGTTTTCTACAACTTTTAGAGTTGTAAAATAGCCATGTTAAAGACAAAAATACATAACTCTAAGAATCTAATCACTTGGAATTCCATTGTCCAGTATTCCACTAAATGGACATTCAATAATTTTTGTCAATTTCAAAGCCTTTCATAGATATTTGACAGTCTTTGAAAGATTATGTAAATCAAATAAACAAGAAGCTAAAAAATTAATAAATGTGGCTATATATTCACATTCATACAATAAAAGTCGTTTTCTTTTTTGGTACTATGGAAAATTGATCATGTACCATGTTATAAATGAAACCTCAACTGAGTCTTAAAACAAAGATCATATAAACAAAATACAGTCATCGTAATGCTAAAAAAAACCCAGAAGTTTAATAAGTGTTTATAAAAAATCCTCAATTACTGGGAAATTTTTAAAAACATCCTGCAAATAAATCCTGGATCAAATAAGAAATCAAAATTACAACTACATACTATTTAAAAACATGGGCAATGAGAATAGTACTTTTCAAAATTTACGTGCTGCAGTAAAGACTGTAGTCTACAGAACTTATAAATCCTTAAATACCTTGATCACTAAACAAGCCTGAAAATAAATGTACTATTAATATATATTGAATTCAATAAGTTAGAGAATAACAAAACAGCCGGGCATGGTGGCTCACACCTGTAATCCTAGCACATTGAGAGGCCAATGTGGGAGCATTGCTTGAGGCCAGGAGTTCGACATCAGTCTGAGCAAGAGTGAGACCCCATCTGTAAAAAAAAGAAAAATTAGCCGGGCATGATGGTGTACACCTATAGTCCCAGCTACTCAGGAGCCTGGGGCAGGAGGATCGCTTGAGCTAGCCCAGGCAACAGAGCAAGACCTTGTCTCAAGAAAAAAAAAAAGAAAGAAAGAAAAGAAAACAGTAGTAAAAAAACAACAAAGTAGGGCAAAGGACTTGAACAGAAACTTTTCTAAAGAAGACAGAAGAATGGCCAACAAACATATGAAGAAATGCTCACCATCTCTAATCATCAGGGAAATGCAAATCAAAACCACAATGAGAAATCACTTAACTCCAGTGAGAATGGCCTTTATCAAAACGTCCCCAAACAACAAATGCTGGCATGGATTCAGAGAGAGAAGAACACTCCTACACTGCTGGTGGGACTGCAAACTAGTTCAACCTCTGTGGATATGGAGATACCTCAAAGCGATATGAGTAGATCTACCATTTGATCCAGCAATCCCATTACTGGGCATCTACCCAAAAGATCCAATGACACTCTACAAAAAAGACACCTGCACTCGAATGTTTATAGCAGCACAATTCATGATCGCAAGGCTGTGGAAACAGCCCAAGTGCCCATCAATCCAAGAATGGATTAATAAAATGTGGTATATGTATACCATGGAGTACTATTCAGCTCTAAGAAACAACGGTGATATAGCACATCTTATATTTTCCTGGTTAGAGCTGGAACCCATACTACTAAGTGAAGTATCCCAAGAATGGAAAAACAAGCACCACATATACTCACCAGCAAACTGGTATTAACTGAGCAGCACCTAAGTGGACACATAGGTACTACAGTAATAGGGTATTGGGCAGCGGGGAGCGGGGCGGGTATATACATACATAATGAGTGAGATGTGCACCATCTGGAGGATGGTCATGCTGGAAACTCAGACTTGTGAGGGGAGGGAGGGAAAGGGCATTTTTTGAAACCTTAAAATCTGTACCCCCAATATATGCCGAAATAAAAAAAAATAGCTGCATATAATTCCTTAGAAAACAAATAAATTGATAAATTGAAAACTCATTAAAAATATAAATATTGGGGGTATTAGAAACAAATGTATCTCAAAATGTTTAAAGGTTCAAGTACAATTAAAGTTCCTCATTCATGTAAGAATATAAGGTGGATGTGCTTAGTAGGCAAGTGATGATTCATCTCCACATGGTCATTCAGAGATCCAAGCCAACAGAGACTCTTCCATCTTAATATATGGCATCCAAAGTTGCATTGGTGATATCTATTCCAGTCCACTGAAAGAAGAAACAATCCTATAGGGTGTGAATGGAATATTTATATGTGCCAGACCTGAAGTGGCATACACCACTTGTCAATATTCCCCTGGCCAAAATTCAGTCATATGGCCACTCCAAACTGGCCACTCCAGCTAGAAAGGCTGGAAAATGTAGTCTGGTTATGTACCCAGAAAAGATAATGAAATACATATTATAGCATTATGTCTAGCAAGTTTGATCAAGAAAAATATGATACAAAAGAATTACACAAAAGTCAAAATAAGGAAGTAGATATAACTTCTGAAAATTCAACAGAGAAAATTCTAAGAAAGAAAACCACTGATAATTCTATCAAAATAATTCTAAAATATTGATGAAAAAAGATTATATAGAAAAATAATATGGGCCAGGCGTCGTGGCTCACACCTGTAATCCTAGCATTCTGGGTGGCTGAGGCAGGAGGATTGCTTGAGGTCAGGAGTTCGAGACCAGCCTAAGCAAGAGTGAGACCCTGTATCTACTAAAACTAGGAAGAAATTAGCTGGACAGCTAAAAATATATAGAAAAAATTAACTGGGCATGGTGGTGCATGCCTGTAGTCCCAGATACTCAGCAGGCTGAGGCAGAAGGATTGCTTGAACCCAGGAGTTTGAGGTTGCCATGAGCTAGGCTGATGCCATGGCACTCTAGCCCAGGCAACAGAGTAATAAGACTCGGTCTCAGTAAGAAAGAAAGAAAAAAGAAAGAAAGAAAGAAAGAAAGAAAGAAAGAAAGAAAGAAAGAAAGAAAGAAAGAAAGAAAGAAAGAAAGAAAGAAAGAAAGAAAGAAAAGAAAGAAAGAAAGAACCAAAACTGATTCTGGGAGAAATAAAAAATCTAAGTAAATCAAGAAACATGAAAGAAGTCATGTTTATGGAAAATAAGGTTTTTCAGGCACATTACTAATATAAACCTTCATAGAATAGACATTCTCATAATATTTTAATTATTCCAGAACATTTCAACTGATAAATAGCATCCAGATTCTTTCTATAAAATGAATACCAAAATCCAAAAAAAAATTCCACATATTATAAAATTACAAAATATAACTTAACAACTTTAGACTAAAACCCTTTGAAAAGGGTTTTTCAGAAAACTGAATAATATTTAATACATCACAACCAACTAAAATTTATACCAGGAATAAAAGAATGATTTAATACTAGGAAATCTAGAATACAAATCATTACATCAAAATATTTCCTTACCATGAAAGGTAGCCAAAAGTTATTTGATAAAATATGTCCATAACTTATGTTTTAAATAATCTCAGGAAACTATGGTAAAATATTTCCTTAACATGAAACACATTGCATATCTGTAACCAATACTCATTCTTAAAAACAAGACAAAGATGACCATTACCAATATGACATGGCTCTGAAAGTCCTTTTCAATGTAATAAAAGAAATAAAAGAAATAAAATTTACAAATACTGACAAGAAGAAACAATTATTTTCATTTGTAGAATTCACTGTTGTCTACTGTACTTTGAAAATCCCAAGGCAATTAACTAAAAAACTATTAGAACTCATAAGAGGATTTAGTATTGTATTATAATATAAATAAAATTTGAAACCTATAGTTTTCCGATAAATAAAAAATAACCATTTAGAATAGATACTGAAAAATAACCCCTTCAGAAACAAAACAATACAATAAAAAACAAAAAATCTCTACAATACTAAGAAATGTACATACAATACTTTTAAAGCCTTACTGAGGGACTTAAAAGAATACTTGAGGTTGGGTGTGGTGGCTCACGCCTGTAATCCTAGCACTCTGGGAGGCTGAGGCGGGCGGATAAGAGTTTGAGACCAGCCTGAGCAAGAGCGAGATCCCGTGTCTACTAAAAAAAAAGAAATAAATTAGCTGGACAATTTTAAAAAAACTATACATATATATTATCTGGGCATGGTGGCGCATGCCTGTAGTCCCAGCTACTCGGGAGGCTGAGGCAGGAGGATCACTTGAGCCCAGGAGTTTGAGGTTGCTATTAGCTAGGCTGATTCCATACCACTCTAGCCTAGGCAACAGAGTGAGACTCTGTCTCAAAAAAAATAATAAAGAAAGAAATATTTGCATAATTGGACAGGTCTACTATGTTCCTAGAGGGAGAAATGTCATAAGGTTTCAGTGTTATAAGGTTATTAATTCTTCCCAGTTTAAGTTCATATGAAAAAGACAAGAATAGCCAGGGAGTAATTTGCTCTTTCAGATATTAAAACATTATAAAGCTACAATAATGAAAATATTTTTTACCAGTAAAAGAATAGAAACAAAGAGTAGAATGGAAGAAATAGATGCAATTATGCATAAATATCTGCTATATAATAATGTATGTCATTTTGAATGAGTTGGAAAAGAATAAGCTATTTAATAAATTATAGTAAAAATAAAATTTGATCATTTCTGCATAAGCATAATGTATCAAAATATACTACAGGTAGATAAAAGAGTTAAATATTAAAAAATGAAAGCAAAAGAAGTGAGGGGTAATACAGGAGAATATTCATATAGGCCTTTTCCCCTAAGCATCAAAAAAAGGCAGAAATAATAAAAAGAATTATATATTTGATTACATAAAATTTAAAATTTCTTTAAAGTTCTGTAATTAAAATAAAATATTAACAATATCTTAAAAAGATATTTTCAAAATATAGGACAGAAAATGGGTTACTATCGTAAATATATATAAAGCGTCCTTACAAATGAGTAAGATGAACACCTCAATAAAGAAAAAGTAGTGGAGAATGGGAGCAAGCAATTCAGCTGTAGTGAATAGCTGCTGTTTTGTTTGTCTAGTACCACGTTTCTTCTGGGAACTGACCTTCTCCTCACTCCCACCATATGATTTGAATAGAATCTGTTAGATTATTACATGCTTTCATGCCCCTCACTGCAATTTATTGGTCCACAGGTGAGCACCTTTCTTAGAGATCCCTAGCTCCACTCTGTGTCTGCTTTAGCATATCCAAACCTATCAACAAGGTCAGAAAATAAAATCGCATTTCCTTTTTTTTTTTTAAACAAGATCTATACTTCCTAGAAAGCAATTGCAAATTTCCTTCACTATAATGGAAAAGCTTCCCATTTCCTATACTGGAGTACTGGAGTAGGGAAGCTGGAGAAAATGCCAAGCTTGTAGTGAGGGAGCTTAATATTAGAAGGAGGAAGTTTTATACTCTATTCCTCTAGCTCTGGGGATGTGTTCTCTGCCTTGGTTAAAAATGACAAGTTTCAATAAACATTATGTAGTGGTATTTAAAATATATAACTCAGACTTATGGTACAGATAGTCTTGGGTAGATTGTAGATTCCACTAGAAGCATAACTATTAAAATAGGTACACCAAGAACTTCAGCATAAAAAACATATAATAACACACAAGAGAAGATATTAGCAATATGACACAAGAACAAGACAATATAAAAAGAACCAAATGAAAAGACCACATTAAAAATAAAGATAAAAATTTAAAAAAATAAAAATAAAATAAAGATCAAGATAGATGAGATAATGGAAATAACTAAAGAGTAAATTTGTGAATTGAAAGATAAAATTGAGAAAGTCTAGAATGCATAAGGAAAGTAAAATAAAAAATACATATAAAAGCTAATAGGCTTTAATAGAATTAGACTCCTCACATTGGCATGTTTTTCCATTTTACCATATATTTAATGAATCAATTGTGTTTTTATTGGAGTTCTCTGAGAGTATGTATCTCTAGTACTTAGGATACTTCCTGGCACACGATGTCTCAATAAAAGGTTGTTGAATTGAACTGCTCTGTTTAATTGCAAGTAGTGAAGCTTCTGAAAAACATATTCTTAGAATGTTGGTCTTTATAATTTGTCAAGCTAAAATTGTATGAATAATTCTCTTAGTAAATCTGAACTGAATCATGTAACCTTAATGACTGAAAATAAAAAGGTCCCTTTTGTGGAATGTATTACATAAACAGTAACCTTTTCCCTATTATATCTCTGCCCCATTCATTCTTTAAGACAGCAGTCCCCAACATTTTTGGCACCAAGGACCAATTTCATGGAAGACAATTTTTCCACAGACTGAGGTGGGGAGATGGTTTTGAGATGATTCAAGCACACTGCTTTCATTGTGCAGTCAAACCTCTCTGCTAATGATAATCTGTATTTGCAGCCACGCCCCAGCATTAGCATCACCACCTGAGCTCCACCTCAGATCATCAGGCATTAGATTCTTATAAGGAGCGTGCAACCTAGATCCCTCACATATGCAGTTTACAGTAGAGTCCGTGCTCCTATGAGAATCTAATACCACCATTGATCTGACAGGAGGCAGAGCTAAGGCAGTGATGAGAGTGATGGGAAGTGGCTGTAAATAGAGATGAAGTTTCCCAAGCTCATCCGTGGCTCATCTCTTGCTGTGCCGCCAGGTTCCTAATAGGCCACAAACAGGTACCAGTCCTTAGTAAAGGGGCTGGAAACCACAGATTTATATGAAATGTCCAGATCAGGCAAATTCACAGAGACAAAATATGGATTAGTGGTTGCCAGTGTTGGGAAGTAGCCACTAATGGGGATGGGGTTTCCTTTTGGGAGGATGAGAACATTTTGGAACTAGACAGAGGTGATAGTAGCACAATATGGTGAATTCACTAAATGTTTCTGAATTTTTCACTTTAACATGATGAATTTTATGTCATGTGAATCTTACCTCAAAAGCAATTTTTAAAAGAAGGGCAAATAGCATCCCGATGCCATTTGCAGATGAAGCAAATGCTTTCAACACCAATAAAAAGCCAAGAGACGAAACTCAGGGAGAAGTGTGGGTCTAAGATTATCAAAACACGATCACTGTGGGGCAAGTAGAAGACTCATGGGAAGATGATAGGAAAGGCAGACAGGAGCAGGGTGGGAGATATTTGGGAGCTGCTGCCAAGGAAGATTCACTGTTCTGGTCTGTGAGTGGCTGCTTCATGCCCTGGGCTTCTGCAGAGGAAATGCCACATGGCTCAGACAAGAGGAGGGTTCTGGAGGCTCCAGGACAACTCTGGCTGTATCGTACTTTCCGTGGAGAACTAATTGGACATACTCTAGAGAAAATAACTCCAGTCATTAAGGAGAGGCAAGATCAGCTCATGAGGCGTGACAAATGGCTTCTGATAGATGCAGCTTGGCTTAGTCCCTGCTGGGGGGCAGTCCTCCTCTCTACCTAAGAGTACACGAAAGACACAAAGACCGAGGAGAGTGGAGAAGTACTTAGCATAGCATGAGGAATTATAATTAGGACTGGGATGGAATGAGGAAGGAGAGAACGCAGGGCTGAAGACCAGGGAAATGTGTTTGACAAGGTGTGTTGATGGTAAATTGTGAGAAAACATCTTGAGAAAAAGGATGGAAACCCATTGCATGCAGTCTGAGGAGACAAAAAGCAGGAGCATGTTTTACAGGGAGAAAAATCTTCCTCAAATCTCAGGAGAGGCTTTGGAGTTTCTGTTAAGTGGCCCCAACTCTTATGCTTTGATTCTCCAATTTCATACGTTCGGAGATTGGCACGAAATAAATGGCACCTGCAAACAAATAAGTGAATGCGCTGGTTAAGAATTTGTTTTTCTAGTTCTGTGATGCCCGACAGGAGACACTGTTGCACCCGTGGGCTTCCCAGCTGCAATGTGAGGTGTCAACATGAACTGATGTGGCTTTCAGGGTGGAGGAGTACTTCTGAGGTCGAGGGAGTACTCCTGAGGTCGAGGGACATTTAGGGCTTTTATCCTACTTATTTGTACACTTAAAGCAGAACTTTTGGATTATTTTAGTTTTCAAAAGAGGCTCAAACAGTTTTGTAAAACTACAAGTTTCAAAAATAGCTTCTAAGTTATGTTTGGGAGAAAATCATATGATGACGAGAATCACGTGGGGAAGAATCTGAACATCAGCTTTCTTCAATCTTCTGGAGTCTGAGGGCCCTCGAGGTGAGTAGTTTTGGGGTAACTGGCAGTTTACAGTTTTTACACATGGGACGGGAGGGGGAGAGAGTAGCTGGCCCTGACTATCTTCATGTATGGTTGAGCCTCATGGAAATATCTCCCGATGTCAAGTGGCATGACATTCCTGGTCTGTCCCAGGGTAAAAGAGAAAGACTCTTTGAGCAGGAGTCATGGGTCTTGAGGAGCTCCACTCATGGACTTCAAACACCACCACCAATGCCCCCACCATTTCAGCATTCATTGCTGTTGCTGGTTCACTTCTTTGTGGGACTGACCCCCTTAGAAGCATCCTACGTGGTTATTTGGTGGGTTTTAGATGGGTATGCATATACAGTCAACCCCTCTCACCTCCTCATGCCAGGATTCTGAGTGCCTCCTACCCAAAGCAAATCTGAGCAATGACTTATTGAATCTTCTCCCCCGCCTCCTTCTGTGTATCCAGCTTAACATGTTTCGATCACAATGTCCCTCTGTTGGCAAAAAAAATACCCAAAATCCAACAGTATTGTTTAGAGGTTTAGGTCCAACTTTTTGTACCTGGTTTATACACCAGACAATAAGTTGGAATGCCAGTGGCTATTCAGACACTTGACCACAAAATAGACCACTTTCTGGAAAATCTGGAAGGTGAAGATAAGGCAAGATTTACAGAGTCCTATTCCAGCAGGGAGCTTCATGAATGTGGTAGATGGGAAGAACCCCATTCTGGCCCATGGCAGCCACCCTCACAACACCCCTCAGCAAAATGTGTGAATTTGCAAGGAAGGGAAGCAAATTTAAAGCCCTGAGATTTAGCAAAACCTAGGTGGCATAGAACACATGCTTGTCTCTTTTAAATAGGACATCTAAGTTTCTATTCCTGTCTTTTGCCCATTTTTAATGGGGTTGTTTGATTTTTTTGTGTGTGACTTGCTTGAGTTCTTTTTATTTATTTCAGCATATTATGGGGGAGTACAAATGTTAAGGTTATGTATATTGCCCTTGCCCCCGCTCCCCCCTCAAGTCAGAGTTTCAAGCGTGACCATCCCCCAGACGGTGCACATCTCTCTCATTATGTATGTATATACCCATCCCCTCCCCCCCACCTGCCCAACTCCCAATAAATGTTATTCCTATATGTCCACTTAGGTGCTGATCAGTTAATACCAATTTGCTGGTGAGTACATGTGGTGCTTGTTTTTCCATTCTTGGGATACTTCATTTAGTAGAATGGGTTCCAGCTCTATCCAAGAAAATAAAAGAGGTGCTATATCACTGTTGTTTCTTACAGCTGAATAGTACTCCATGGTATACATATACCACATTTTATTAATACACTCAGGTATTGATGGGCACCTGGGTTGTTTCCACAACTTTGCAATTGTGAATTGTACTCCTATAAACATTCAAGTGCAGGTGTCTTTTTATAGATTCTAGATATCAGCCCTTTATCATATGTATAGCATACAAATACTTTCTCCCATTCTGTAGGTTGTCTATTCGCTCTAATGAAGGTTTCCTTGGCTGTGCAGAAGCTTTTTAATTTTATCAGGTTCCCTTTATTTATTGTTGTGGTTGCTGAGATTGCTTTTGGTGTCTTCTTCATAAATCCTTTGCCTACACTGATGTCTATAAGAGTTTTCGCAACATTTTCTTTTAGAATTCTCGTGGCTTCATGCCTTAGATTTAAGTCTGTTATCCATCATGAGTTGATTTTTGTGAGAAGTGAGAGGTGCTGATCCTGTTTCAGTCTTCTACGTGTGCCTATCCAATTTTCCCAGCACCATTTATTGAATAGGGATTCTTTTCCCCAGTGTACGTTTTTGTCTGTTGTGTCAAAGATCAGATGGCTGTATTAGGATGGTTTTATATCTGGGTTCTTAGTCCTGTTTCATTGGTCTATGTCTCTGTTCGTGTGCCAGTTTCATGCTGTTTTGGTTACTATAGACTTGTAGTATAGCTTGAAGTCTGGTAAATTGATGCCTCCCAATTTGTTCCTTTTGCTTAAGATTGCTGTGGCTATACGGGGTCTTCTGTAGTTCCATACAAAGTGTAGAATTATTTTTTTCTAGATCTATGAAAAAATGATGTTGGTATTTTAATAGGGATTGTATTGAATTTCTGTGTATCACTTTGGGTAGTATAGACATTTTAACAATGTTGATTCTGGCGACCCATGAGCATAGTAACTTTTTCTATCTGTTTACATCCTTTGTTGTTTCCTTCCTCACTGTTTCATAGATCTCCCTGTAGGGGGTCTTCTCTCACCTCCTTAGTTAAATATATTCCTAGGTGTTTTATTTTCTTTGTTGCTATTGTGAAAGTTATTGAGTCTCTGATTTGGTCTCAGCTTTACTGTTGTTGGCATATAGGAATGCTATTGATTTGGGTACATTGATTATGTAACCTGAGACTTTGCTGAATTTATGTATCAATTCCATTAATCTCTTGTCAAAATCTCTGGGGTTTTCTAGGTATATGATCATATATATCATAAGCAAAGAGTGAGTGTTTGACCTCTTCTTCCCCCATTTGTATACCCTTGATTTCCTTCTCTTGCGTGATTGCTCTGGCTAGGATTTCCAGCACTATGTTGAATGGAAGTGGTGACAGTAGGCAACCTTGTCTGATTCCAGTTCTAAGTGAGAATGCTTTCAATATTTCCCCATTCAGTGTAATATTGGCTCTGGGTTTATCATATATGGCTTTTAGCATTTTGAGGTAAGTCTCATCTATGCCTATTTTGTTAAGCATTCATATCATAAAAGGGTGCTGAATTTGGTCAAAAGCTTTTTCTGTGTCTATTGAAAGGATCATATGGTCTTCGTTTTTACTTATATTTATTTAGTGAATTATATTTACAGATTTGCATATGTTGAACCATCCCTGAATCTCTGGGCTGAAGCCCATTTGGTCATGATAGATTACTTTTTTTGTGAGCAGCTGAATTTGGTTTTCTAGGATTTTATTGAGAACTTTTGCATGTATATTCATAAGGTATATTGGTCTGTAGTTTTTTGCTGTTGTTGTTTAGTCTTTTCCTGGCTTTGGTATAAAGGTGATGTTAACTTTGTAAAATGTGTTGGGAGTATTCCTTCCTTCTTGATGTTATGAAATAATTTCTGCGCAATGGGTACTAGTTCTTATTGTAATGTCTGGTAAAATCTGGGTGTGAAACCATCTGGTACATGACTTTTGTGTTAGAATATTTTTATTTTTGCTGCTTCAATTTCATTACTTGATATTGGTCTGTTTAGGAATTCTATTTCTTCCTGATTGAGCCTACGTAGGCTGTGTGTTTCTAATACTTTGTCCATTTCCTCCACATTTTCAAGTTTATGTGCATACAGATTTTTACAGTATTCAGAGATGATACTTTGTATATTCATGGTATCAGTTGTAAGTTCTCCTTTTTAATTTCTAATGCAGCTTATTAGATTCCTTTCTTTTCTCTTTATGGTTAATCTAGCAAGAGGCCTATCAATTTTGTTCATCTTTTCAAAGAACCAACTTTTTGTTTCATTAATCTTCTATGTAGTTCTCTTATTCTTGATTATATTTAGTTCTGGTCTGATCTTGGTTATTTCTTTTCTTCTGCCTGTTTTGGGATTGGTTTGCTCATCATTTTTGGGTTGCTCGAGATAATTTATTAGATTTGTTGATTTGTGATCTTTCTGTCTTTTGAATGTAGGTATTCATGACTATGAATTTTCCTCACAGGACTGCTTTAGCTGTATCCTGCAGATTTAGATAACTTGTGTCCCCATTATCATCTAGTTCAAAGAATCTTTGATTTTCATCTTAATCTCCTCCTTGACCCAACTATCATTCAGTAATGGCCAAAAAACCTATTAAAAATGCTCAACATGTGTAATCACCAGGGAAATGTAACTAAAAACTACAATGAGCTATCACTTAACTCCAATGAGAATGGATTTTATCAAAAAGTCCCAAAACAACAAATGCTAGCATGGACACAGAGCGATAGGAACACTCATACACTATTGGTGGTACAGCAAACTAGTACAACCTCTATGGAAAATAATATGGAGATACCTGAAAGAACTAAAAGTAGAACTATCATTTGATCCAACATTCCCACTACTTGGTGTTTACGCAAAGTAAAAAAAAAAAAGACATTCTACAAAATAGATACCTGAACTTGAATGTTTATAGCAGCAGTTTGAAATTGCAAAGATGTGGAAACAACCCAAGTGCCTATCAATACATGAGTGGATTAATAAAATGGTGGAGTACTACTCAGCCATAAATGAAGTGGTGAACTAATACCTCATGTATTAACCAGGGCAGAACTGGAGACCATTCTTCTAAGTGAATTATTACAAGAATGGAAAAAACAAATACCACACATACTCACCATCATATTCAAACTAATCAAGCAACACTTATGTGCACATATGTAAATAGTATTCATCAGAAATCAAACAGGTGGGAGGGATGAGGAGGGGATGGGTAAATTCACACCTAACAGGTACAATGCACACTATCTAGGGCATGGGCACACAGAACTTTGACTCAAATGGTACAAAAGCAATTTATGTAACCAAAATGTTTATACACCTGTAATATTCTGAAATAAGAAAATAAATAGTACAGCTAAATTATAATTCTATTTCATCATACATTTCCCAAAGAGGAAAATTTTTGTAACAAGCCCTCACCTTGGCCTGCTGCTATCATAAATCTTCTCATGATGTGGACTTAGGAGAAGGCATTAGGGGACCCGTCTGTATTTGTGAGTATGAAGCAAACATTGGACAGGTCCCCTGAATGCATGGCTCCATATTTATGACATGTGGATGTTTGGGAGAGCATAGAGTCTTTTGCAATTCCAGTGCCACTACCATTTGGCATGCTTTAGGTTCCTTTGTTGCTTTCCTTTAATTTATCTCCTGGTAAATGAAAACTAAATGAATTCCTTAAGACTAACACACTTGGTTATACCGAGCTTATGCAATGATTCAAGCAATGGGGAGCAGCTATAAATACAGGTGAAGCTTTGCTCACTCACCCACCACTCACCTCCTGTTATGTGGCCACATACCAGTTCTGGTCCATGGCCCTGGGGGTTCGGGACTGTAGCTTTAAGGTGCAGTTCAGTTGTGAAGTCACCTTGGGTTTGGCCACAGAAAGCTACATTGTATAAAGGGTAATTTTAAGCCAAAATAGACATTTTTAGATTTTAATTTCATCTCTGCTATTAAGCTTCTTAACCTCTTCAAACATAAATTTTCTTACCCATTGTTCAATATATCCTTCCATACATCTACATTATGGAGATGTCTGTGGATGGTTTCTGAAATTCGAGTTGTTGCTGAAATTTCAAGAAATGGACCTCAAGATGATACTATTTAGGGTTGTTGGAATATTGACCAAGACCATGTATATTAAAAACAAAACAAAACAAAACAAAAAAATGATAGGCCAAGCACAGTGACTCATGCCTGTAATCCCAGCACTTTGGGTGGCTCTTGCAGGAGTATCACTTGAGCCCAGGAATTCAAGACCAGCCTGAGCAAAATAGTGAGACCTCTGTCTCAAGAAAGAAAAAAAGGAAAGAAGAAGGAAGGAAGGAAGGAAGGAAGAAAGGAAGGAAGGAGAGATAGCAATTAATTAATTAATTAAAATCAATCAATCAGCCAGCCAGGCAGCCAGTCAGCCGGACATGGGTGGTATGCATCTGTAGTCTCAGCTACTCTGGAGGCTGAGGTGGGAGGATCGTTTGAGCACAGTTCAAGGCTGTGCTAGGCTGCAGTGAGCTATGATCACTGCACTCCAGCCTAGGGGACAGAGTAAGACCCTGTCTCAAAAAACAAAAACAAAAAACAGAATGTTAGACGGATTGTAAGAAAGCTTGCCTGACACCACAGATACTCAACTAATGCAAAGTACAGTCTCCCAGAGGGCAGGAACTTGGTTTTGTGCACTGTTGTATTGGTACCCTAGACATAGAAGAAACTCAACACATAATGTTCAATAAATAAAAATGTTAATTTGTTTTCCTTCCTTCCTCTGCCTACCTTGTTATTAAACTATCTCTGGGGGATGGGGGAGGGGTAAAAATCTACCTATTGGGCACAGTGAACACTATTCGGGTGATGGGCACACTAAAAGCTCCAACTTAAGCATTATAGAAGGTATCCATGTAACAAAAATATTTGTACCCCACTTAATATTTTTATATTTTTCTTAAAAAGCCAAAACCCTCTCATACCAATCATGGTCGTACCATGCATATTTATTTATTTTACAGCCCTCTTTATTTTGTATATGACTTTCCATTATACTTCAAAATTTACTGTGTTCTTCCAAAATGTATTTTCATCTCTCAACAAAGTTAATGATCTGCATAACTGTGTGAAGATGTACTTATCTTCAATGGAGAACTAAGCAAAAGTGTATCCTAGTGATCCTGTGAACTGAGGGATGTGTGTGAATGAATTCCAGACACTTTTTTTTTGAGACAGAGTCTTGCTCTGTTGCCCGGGCTAGAGTTCCGTGGCCTCAGCCTAGCTCACAGCAACCTCCAACTGTTGGGCTCAAGCCATTCTCCTGCCTCAGCCGCCTGAGTGGCTGGGACTGCAGGCATGCATCATGATGCCCGGGTAAGTTTTCTATTTTTAGTAGAGACATGCTCTTGCTCAGGCTGGTCTCAAACTCATGAGCTCAAGTGATCCTTCTGCCTTGGCCTCCCAGAGTCCTAGTTAGTGCTAGCATTACAAGTGTGAGCCACGGCATCTGGCCCTATCACTTTTTTTTTTTTTTAGAGTTCCCCAGACACTCTGCAATTACTTTCTAGTAGGGGCTAAGATGGACATATTAAAACAAAAGAAAACAAAACACAACCCCTCATCTTGTTTGTTACATATGTACTGACAGCTTTCAAACACGCTAAAATATAATATGAAAACTATTACCTTTACATGCGTGCTACCTGAAGGTTTTGTTCTTTTCCTTACAGGGAACCACAGCGGCCAAAGATTTGAAATAATATTGAGAGCGTTAGTAGGAAGGAAAAAAAAAAAACTGTTGCTGATGCATTGGAGAGAGCAAGGATCCAGGATGCAGCTGTGTTCTAGCTGGAGTTGTAGTCTCAGCTCCGAAGCCTCAAACTCGGGGGTGATTTAGAGTAATTCCTTTAGGCCTTACTGTATTAGACTATGGGTGTACACTTCATTAGTGGTTTACCCCCATTATTTTAACTGCATTCTCCTTTCTTTAAGAGAATTGCTTTGTGTGAACTTCAAGCAGGGTAGAGAGGAGACAAGAGAATACCAAAGCCAACCTGGTCTAGATGAGTGTTATGTACCCTTGCTGGTCTTGCCACTGGAAGAAGGTCGCAGCATCTGTCCACTTCCCGCTGCTTTCCCCAACCTGAGCCACGACCTCACCTTCAGGGGCCACGTTCAGTATCTAACGGGGAGCTGCCCTCAAGTCCACTCCCTGCTTCAGTGAAGAGAACCGCAGGGTGGGCGCCCTGCCCAATCCCTCCAGCGCATCTTTCCCAGAGCAGCTGCAGCGGGTTCCTCTCCCCATAGACTCGCTTCCAGTTCTGCAGCCCCTGAAGCATTTCTGTCAAAGTCCCTGGGCTGTATATTTGGAAACATTTCGCCCCTTACTAGCATTTACTCAATGTCTTCTAACCTTTTTGCTGTTGAATGTCTACTTCCTGTGTTGGGATCTTGCTTCCTACACTCCGCCGAACAGAAGGACAAAGACTCCGAGAATGCAATCACGCAAGAGGAGCTTTATTATCTGGCTAGCCAGGGTCCAAGCCATAGAGCACCTACGCAGAGGTCTCCCTCTAGGCAAGGACCCCGACTGAAGCTGGGGCTGCCCTTTTATCCCCCCTTCTTCCTGAACGTCTGCGCTGCAAGCAAGCGATTCTCAGAAGCAGAAGTATGCAGTTAGCTGATTTCCCCACCTGTAAGCCCATTACACAACCCCACCTGTAAGCCCCGGTATCTCTGTCTCACACAACCCCACCCGAAAGCCCCATGCAAAGAAAAACAAGTTCAAAACAAGTTTTCACTGCAAGCTAACAAAAACAAGTCCCTACATTCCTCTTCACTGCAAACTGACAGAAACAGGTTCCTACATTCCTCTTCACTGCAAACTAACAAAAACAGGTTCCTACACCTGCTCCCTCTCCCGATAGGATCCGCAGTCTCTGTTGTGAAGGTCAGCTATCTGGTTTATGCTATCTAGTTTAAGCTATCTAGTTTAAGACATAAAAATGATGCAATTGAGAGAAAGCACTGTTGTGACATTATCCTTCCTTAAAATTCTGATGGAAAATTAAGAATACTTCCAGTTCAAAGTTTTAAGCATAAAGTCCAGGTACGTCCCATCTGTTGGCTCTCTTCTTTAATTTGATATAAAGAATCCAAGGAAAGAGCCACACTCTAACAGAATTGCAAAGCACAAAACTGGTGTCCCCATCAAAAAGGATTGTCATTAGATTTCTTTCCACCTTGGCTCATTTCCAGTTGTTCAGGATTTTGGCTAAAAAGCATTTAGCATTGAACAAATTATTTGCTGGTGGAAGAGGGGGCTGGAACTGTTTCTCTGTACATATACTCATCTTTGTCACCAATCACTTTTTTTATTTTTACCAATCACTTTTATAATGAGAAAACAGCTGGGACACATTGCCAAATCTTCCCTATTCTCCAACTCTTTCTTGATGAGAATGAAGAAGCCCATGTAGGTTATCCCTACATGTGCAGGGACCTCTGAGTCATCCGTATATAGCAAGTCCACAATTTCCACCTTGAAACAGACCAAGCAGGTTCTCACCTTTGAGTTTTTGCATCAGCTATTTACTCTGTATTGAATACTAAACCTCCAAATCCATGTGTGTGTCTTTCTTGTCATTCAGGTTCCCGTTTACATGGCCCCTCCTCAGAGGAACTTTTCCTGACCACTGGCTTATCTTTAGCCACTTGCTACATGTTCAGTCTGTACATTTTCTTGTTTTATTTTCTTTACAAAATTTATAACAATCAAAATAATTTTTATTGTTAACTTCCTTATTGTCCGTTTACTCATTAAAATATAAATTCCATATGGGCAAGAATCTTATTACTCTTATTCACCACTCTTATCTCCTCAAGGTAGCACAGAGCTTGTGCTCAATTACAGCTTGTTAAAAGAAGGCATACTAATGACAAGGGCTGACACACCTCGTTAGCAAACAGTATTATAAGGTAGATATCTATTACTGCATTTAATCATCACAGTAATGAAATGTTAATAATTATTATACACAACCCTGTTTATTAGATTTTAAAAACGGAGGTTTCAAGCCGTATAGATACTGAGATGGGTCTGAGGTTTACCTCCCACAATCTTGGGTTCCTGACTCCACCCCTCTGAATTATTTTCCGAGGCTCCTTAAGAGGGAACACAAAGGGGAATGGGCAGAATTGGTTCACTGGAGCAAGTCCCAGTGGATATATAATGTGTTTGCTTACACGGGCCTCATCCATTTCTGTTCCTGGCTCCTCCTCCTCCTGGCTCCTGTTCCTAGCTCCTCCCACTTAAAGGTGAGAACATGCTTGGTCTGTTTCAAGGTGGAAATTATGGACTTGCTATATGCAGATGACTCATGTGGACTGGACTTTATGCTTAAAACTTTGAACTGGAAGTATTCTTACTTTTCCATCAGAATTTTAAGGAAGGATAATGTCACAACAGTGCTTTCCCTCAATTTCATCATTTTTATGTCTTAAACCTAATCACTCAATATCTGATAGCAGCAGCGTCTACCTCAAAGTCATTAGTATCCATTATTCTTTGATTTGGTTATTAAGATAATTAAAATTAGCCTTTCCTGTTAAAGTTGACATCACCTTTGCTATTTTGAGAAACTTTGAAACTTAAGGGAATGAATTACCTTCTAGGTGCTGCACTTCTATCTTCTGCACCAAGCCCCGAGCTTGCCCTTAGTTTTTTTTTTCCTTTTTAGAATGTTTGTTTTCTGTGAAGCATGCCTTTTCTGTTACACTCCATGCAAAGTATTAGTTGTAGCATTAAAGAGAAAATATTGGGAGCTCCCAATTTCTCTAGAGCTAGAAGTTAGTGGATAAGGAATAAAAGTCAAACAGTAAAATGGTCTCAGAATTTGGTATTTCCTTGTGAATATTCCATATGTCTCTTAAAAATTAGGAAAAGATAAAAAGCATCCAAGGGATGTGAAATTGAGAACTGAATGAGAGGAGGTAAACATGGCAACTTAGCAAATAAGACACAAATAATTTTGCCAAATCAGAGCAGGTATTTTTATATCTAGAGGCTCACTGGTTTTTAGAAAAAGCTAATGAAATTGCTCTCCAGATGGGAGTTGAGGTCAAGTCTTCATGGCTGGGGACAATGAGCATTGTCACAATATCATGTCACTTTACCTAAAAGGTAAAGCATCTACGCTAACTCTGCTGAAGATCTTCTTGAAAATGGGGAGGCAATCTGAATTAGATGTACCCATGGGGCACATCTAACACACCTCTATAATCTGCAACCAAGTCAGAAGCATGATCTGACAGAAGAATATTTCCCTGGAGCAAAACAAATATGTAAAGAGAGATGGGTCATCAGTCTTCCTTTGCTAGAGTGCTGAGAGAAACAAGAAATTAAAGCCACTCATACAAAATTTTTAAAAAAACTCTTTATATACACAACTTGACTGTGTGTATATGAAATTAACAAAAATGCACTATCTGGCAGGTTGTTTGGAGAATGGCTCCTTCAAAAAGGAGAGAAAAAATGGTTTCCCAGAATGTGAACACTCTATTAAGGATAGGTGCATACAGTTACTGAAGATTTAAATTAAAACAAGGCTGTGGCCTTTATAACTTTTTGTCTGCCTGCCAGCACCATAGCTACCTGCAGCCACTAGACTGAGATATAACAAATAATCAAAAGTTGGATGCTGGAAGTGCTTGGTACATTATGAGAAGCATTGTTCCTATCACAGATATAAAGAAATGGCATTTTCATGATGTAATGAGAAATATTACTACTGTGTGGACACAGACACCTTGGAAATAATTCACAACTGATTTCTAAAAGCTAGTATTGGAACCACCAATGGCTCAGATGAACAGAGGAGGATACATCATGACTCAGTGCAAAGAGAAACTGTGCCATACTCAAATATCAACTATTGTAGATATTGATAATGTGTTAGCTTCCTCTGCTCATCATGAATTTCAAATGAGAACAGGCATCCTTGATATAGGTCTGTTTTGAGCACAGAAAAACAGGAAGAAAAGTTGCCCAAGTCCAAACACCTAGAAGAAAAAAAAAAAAGTATAAACAGCACTGGTGATCAGTGATAGACTGCAATAATGTGAATGATTTTTATTGCAAGACAACAGAGTCACTAGATTTCTTTGTAAGCCACAAAATAACATATCAAGATCCAATCCTGTTAAGCAGAACATAAAACCAGGGTCTCAGATATGACTAGAGCTCTGTGTGATAAGTGTATCTTTTTTATTTAGCTCAACAGACATTTCTGGAGCACATAGTATAGGAGAGCTGGTTTGTAATCAAGGCTCCATCTCTTCTTAGTTTTTTAGTCTTTGTCAAGATTAAACAGCTAAGCAGATTTCACATATTTACAGTTGTATCAAGTCATCTAAACTGTAAGTTCTATAATTCTAGGGTCAGTAGATGTAGGAACTGAAATGGCAAGTAAAACCTCTGCTCCATAAACTCAAACTACCTAAAATCATGGATTACAAAGACAGAGATTCCATTCTTCTGTAGCGTGATGAAATGGTAAGAGGGGAGGCAGCATGTACAAAGACATGAAGTCAAGGACATTGTCCTGTTTGCTGCTATATGTCCAACATCTGAGAAGGTGCTGGCTCATAGCAGGAACTTAGTACATATTTGTTGAAGGGATGGATGGGTGAATTAATGCCCCTCCATTAGTCAGAATTCTCTGGAGAAACAGAAGCAATGGGAAATTTATGTGTGTGGAGAGACAGAGAGAGAGAGAGAGAGAGAGAGAGAGAGAGAGAGAGAGAGAGAGAGAGAGATATTATGAGGATAGGAGGAATTGGCTTGGATGATTATGGAGGATGAGAAGTCCCATGGTCTGTCATTTGAAAGCTGGAGACCCAAGGATATAATTTAGTCTGAGTCTGAAGGTCTGAGAATCAGGGGAGCCACTGGTGTAAATCCCAATCCAAGTGCAGAAGATGAGATGAGAAGTTCCAATTCAAGCAGTGAGGCAGGGAAAAAAAAAAAAAAAAAAAAAAAAAGAAGCCTAGGGAACAAAAACATTTCAAAAGAAAATGAAAAGCTGCCACAGAGGTGGGAAGGGAACCAAAAGGGTGTAGCATGTTGGAAAGAGCTAAGAGAATAAAAGGTTTCAAAAAGGAGGGAATAATCAATGTAAAGCCCCACAGAGTCAATGAGTGGTAATGGCATAAAAGTATCTATTTGTTTCAGCAACACTGCGGAGAATTTTGGCTGGAAAGGAGAGGTGGGAGAAAGACCACTAGCTTAATCCTGTGAGTGGTAAGGGGGCTCAGGGTCTTGGGTTGAGAAAGGTGATTTTAGAATGTTTTAGATGAGAAGAATTTTGACAGTCTTTAAATGCTGATAATAAAAAGCCAGTCAGCCAAGAGACATTGAGTCGTCATGGGACAGAAGGTTTAGATGCTGAGTCAGCAAGAAGGAATAGGGATATAAAGGGGCGGGGTAGACTGGAAAGTAATTGTTTATTATTATTGTTGTTGTTGTTGTTGCAAAATAATGGGAGAAAGGATTGGTGAGGGGTACAAGGAAGTTAGAAAATTCCATGGCGAAAGTAGCGGGAGTTCCTGTCAGATGAATTCTAATATGTCTGTGAAGTAACAGGCAATGACGATACCGGCTGAGACTAAGCAGAGGAGATGGCGGGGCAAACCTGGTCTTGATTTATGCTGCCGGCTCAATGATGATAGATTCTTTTTGCAGCCCTGTTTCCTCTTGTTTTTCTGGATCCTTTGCACGTAGCATTTGACGTTAAGGCGAGAGTTCTTGACCCAACGTGTTACACTCAGATACTCCAGTCAGAACTACCACTCCCGGAATGCAGTACGACTCCGGGGAAAAGCGGGAGTAGGGGGCGCTGGGAACGTAGCAGGCCCCGCCCCACCGCCTGCTCCTATTGGAGGAGCGCATACACTCCCAGGAGGCCAAGCGTAGGCGGGGCGCTTTACGCGGAAGTCAGACGCGTCCAGTCCCTTCCTCGTTTTGGGAGTGGGCAGTCAGCTACCTGGCGCTGACCTGCGACCCTTGGTCCCGAGCCCGCGCGCCCTCAGAGGGTGCCCGGACAGGTAAATGAAGTGGGGTGTACTCTGCGGAAGGCGGGGAGACAACGGCGGAGGGAGGGCGGAGGTGTAGATGGGAAGGTGCTGGGGTGGAGCAAGGAGTCAGTGCAAGGGTGACTCGGGCTTCACTGGTGTCTACAGTTCGAATTGTCCAGCAGCTCTAGTTTCGGCGAAGTGCATTTTATGCTGCTGAAAAGGCCTGGAGTTAAAGAGTGTCAGAGTGCATCACTTAAGTTGTCATTACAGGAGGGAAAAAAATGTTAACTTTCCCTCAGTTTGTATTCTGCAAGACCTTTTGTAGCGTTTGAATCTCTTGAGATCAACTGAGTCTCCCAAAAAACTCTCTGCATCGTTGTTCAATGACGTAACTTTCTGTTTCACCACCTGCTTTATGCTCCTTGGTGGGTTCCTAGCACCCTACTTGCCCTACCGCCACCGCCCAGTATTGACATCCTCCCCAGTTCGGGTAGGAACTATATCTTCGCCCAGACCTGTTTCCTCAGCTTCAGAAATGTATGTTACTGGTATTTTTATTAATAGCCAATGATTATCAAACTCCGAATATATACGAGACTCTTTGGTAAATGCTTTACATCTCCCTCTCCCCAAACTCCCACAAACAATTATCAAGTTCTTTTCATTCTGTTTTATTAATTGCTCTCAACTACCTGTACCTCCATTCTCACACCCTTGATCCCAGAGGATACTGTCATGTTTGGAACATTCTTTCCCTTTGAATACTTGTGTTTAGGGAGGCAAACAGGAATAATCAAGATGATGTTATATGTTGGTTACTGCAAAATAAAACAGGTGGTTGACTTGACAGGGTAGAATTCAATTCTGAGAAAGTCAAAGGAGTTGGGCTGGGTCTCAGAGCATTGTCCAGAAAAAATATTTGTAATACCAACAAGAATAATCTTGATCTGTGATCTGACTTTTCATAAACACCTCTTCTTTTCCCCTGTCATAGCAGTGTTTATTCATTGTTATTCTGTCTCCAAGGTTATTGCATCAGAATTTGTGGTTTATCTATCGTTGGCTTATTTCCTTCTAAGACCCAGACAGAAGAGTTGGAGATTGGATTACTATCAGCTCAACTGTTTTATCTTACTTAGAAAAAAGTTAGTGAAAATGTTCTTCTTATGTCCTATTGAATATAAAGTTATCTAACATTTGTAGTATATTTAAAACCAAAATATGCTCAGTGTGCACTTGTTTATTCAACAAATATTTGAGGGACTATCATGCTCAGTGCACAGTGCTCAGGTACTGTGCTGAGCACTGGGGAAATAGTGAGGATGTTATTCTCTCTTCTAAAGAGAAATAATCCTAATAGTATACTGAGAATGTTCATAATGCATAGGCTGACATGTACATTTCTTTCTTTTCTTTATCCAAGGTGAGATAATCACAAAACTTTAAGAAATCCCCCGAACTATTATGGACATTCTTATTCACTCATTACACTTTATTGGATTTATTCGTTTTTATGTTATTTCCTCATTGTACTATGGCTCCCTTGAGTAGAGAATTCCCGTCTTCCTTGGCTTTATACCTCCAGTGTCTACTACTTTGACTATCATATAGTACATATGTGTTGAACTGAAATAGACTATTTGATCAAATTCAAGTGACTTAATTTATATAAGGCCGCCTTTATGTAAGGCCATAAGCCTTATCCCTCAGTCTTCTCATTTACCAGATGTGGACTATTCCATCTCATCAGGCTAGTTTATTGACCTTTCTTAGCTCGTTTTGACTCTTTGCCTTCTCTTGTTCCATAAGTCCCTTCTAAAATTAGTCCCCATGTCTTTCCTGAGCACCTTGTATACATATCTCCCTTTAATGGACCAATTAATTTAATAGTATGCTCATGATGCAAGGGTCGAAAAAATTTAATTTCCACTGTGTATTTTCTATGAAACATTCTGCTAATGAATGCTTACAAGAATTAATATAATACATTTCCTTGCAATAGTATAAATAATGATACAGAATGCTTTCTTTTGAGTTTACATTGACTATAACCATGTGCTATGTGATGAATTCTTCCATTTATTTGAACATTTATATAACCTTTTTTCATACAGCAGATTATGGTATCATTTGGTTTCCACTTGGTACAAACATTTTTGAGTATTTTCTCCTTAGCCTGAGATTATGTATTAATGTTATTTTACCACATTGTCATTTTTAGAATGTCAGATGAAAGTCTAATTCTTAAAGTTTTATTCTATCCAGATATCGTTCAATTGTAAATCATTATTGCAAAAGACATATTTTTGTCTTTCTAACTCATTCAGAATACAACAGGAGTACAAGAGTGCTTGAGTCCTGACTGTCATTATGTTTTTAGGATGTGCCAACATAATATTAGCCAGACATGCTGCTAAGTTATTAAAAAATAAGCACAGTCATTTTAGGGGATTTCTTGACACCTGTGCCTTCATAGATATGAATGAAAGTGCAACATTGGGTTGTGTGCCGTTGCCCATTTATAAGATATACATACAGATGATCCAGAATATTCTTATACATTTTTAGTGTTATCAAAATAAAAATACAGAATTAAAAAATTTCTCAGAACGCTTGGACTTGAATGTGAGAAACTGACTTGGCCTTTCCCCCTATTCAGCTTTCTGAAACTGTCTTCAACGTCTACTTGAAGATGCTTCCACTGAGGAGGAGCATTTTATCATTGCAGTTCTAGTTTATTACCAAATTGTTTTACATAGGCAATCCCTTACTCACAAATGGACATGTTCCAAAAGTTCCTTTGTAAGCTTATTGTTTGAAACTCTGGGTGCATTTTTCTCTATAAATAATGCTATCCATGACAATTTAGATTGTTATGCCAACCAGTAGCATCTTTATAATAATTCATCTATTAAAAATGCATCCAGAATTCTCATTTGGATTGCCCTATAGCATATCTTTTTTTTGGAATCCCAGTAACTGGAACAAAAATATCCTTTCCTTAGAACCTTAACACAGTTAGAAACAGGCTTTTCTAAGGCCAAGCTGTTGTAAGTTACGCTTCTGGCCCATAGCTCTAATGTCATGTTTCTAATATGAGTGAGGAAAAAGATGGGATAGAGGTTTTGGAGAGGAGAGGAAGGCAAGTTGGGGTGATGTCAGTATATGGAAAGGGAAGAGTAGGATTGATTTGGAAAGAACAGTGAGTTTCTAAAATGGAGGTTTGCATCACTTCTCAGCCTTTTGGCTAAGGTCTAGTGTAGTATCTGTTCTTACCAGTTTAAAATGGGGGATTGTTGTGAGTTGAATTGTTTCCTCCAAAGAGCTGTGTTGAACACCTAATCCCTGGCACCCGTCAATGGGAACTTATTTAGAAATAGGGTGTTTGCAAATGTAATTGAGGTATAATTTAAAATAAGGTCATACTGGAGTAGAGTGAAGCCTTGACCCAATGTGACTTAGTGTCCTTATAAGAAGAAAAGAGACATAGAGAGAATGCTATGTAAAGATACAGATATAGAGAATGCCACGTGGCTTCAAAGACAAAGATTAAAGCGCTGCAGCTCCAAGCCAAAGAATGCCATGGATTGTCAGCAAACTACCAGAAGCTAGAAAGTGACAAGGAAGAATTCTCTCCTATGGGTTTCAGAGGGAGCAGGGCTCTGCCCACACCTTGGACTTCTGGTCTTCAGAACTGTGAGACGGTACAGTTCTATTGTTTTAAGCCAACTAGTTTTGGGTACTTTACTATGGCAGCCACAGAAAACTAATGCATAATTCTTAGTAGGAATACTTCGAGAATTGGGATGATGGCTCTGGGACCAATTGATGAGTGAATAGGAGAATAAGGAGGAACAGTGTTGAAACAGGGCTTTCTTTTATATTGAATTATCTTTTTTCCTTATTCTCTCTGGCTTATCTTTTCATTCTTTTTTTTCCTGAATATTTACATAGCACTTTATCGCTTATAAACTGGCATTCACTTACTGCAAATAATTAGCAGAGCCAGGTTTTCTGACTTCAGATGCAGTGTTCTCTGTGCCACAGTTGTTTCTGTTATCCCAATATTCATCAAGACATTACAGATTCTTTTGCAAGAGAATTACAGTGGGGGCAGGTGAAACTTGATTATAGGTGGGATTTTTAGCAGTATAGGAGAGAGGAAGGAATTCCTATTAGTGACATCTGGAAGGAGAGTAAAGTTTCTGTTACCATGTACACAGTGTTTAACAGCCATTTTTTACTTGGAGACTGCTTTTGTTGAATAAAACACTGCTTCCCTATAACTTACAGCCAGTGTTCCTAGTTACAATCTGAATAATGTGCTTCCTGTTCTGGGAGATTGTACTTTATATAAATTTGGAAACTGTCATGTACCTTCTAAGTCTTCTCTTTCACATTAAATATTTCTAGTTCCTCCAGCCATTCTTCAGGTGACGCAGTCTCCGTGTCTCTCACCCATACTGTCTTCCTTCTGTCCAATCTTAAAATATGTATTATACACAGAAATAAATTCCTTATTCCACATGTATTCTAACAAGCATAGAGTATAATGGTAATAGTACTTAAAGAGATCAAGACACCCTATTTCTTAATATAATTTAAGATTCTGTAAGCATTTTAAGCAATATCTCTTGTTGGTTAATAAAGAACTTATGGTCCACTAAAACACTTGATCTTTTTGCATTAATTTTGCCAAGCTCAGTTTTCTTGAAGCTGCTCAGGGACTTAGGCTGCTATTTTTTCATCTGTCTGTTTCTCTTTGTATTTTTGTTCCTCTCCACCATATCTTTTTCACCCTAAGCAATGACCTCCTTCCTTGTTATAAAACTTCATTGACTGTTTTACAATCTTCGGTCTCTGCATGAGTAAATACAGCTAGGAGCTGACATTTGTCCTTCTTGAAGCTTTCTTTCTCTTTGGCTTCTCTGGCTTTTCTCACTTTCCTAGTTGGTCCTCCTCAGTCTTCTTTGTAGGTGTTTATCTACCTTTCCTCAACTGTTGGTTGTGCTTTGGGTTTACCTTTGGCACTATTCTATTTTTCTGTATGCAGTATATCTTCAGCAAATAATCATGTTTACAATGTCAGGTCTAGATGAGCTCATCTGGTGATAAAAGGGCACAGAATCAATCCCTAAGAAAAATCAGCAGTTAGAGGTCAGGTAGAAGAGGAATTGAATCAGCAAGAGGACAGAAAGAGCAGCTAGAGACATAGGAGTGCTTCAAGGAAGGTTGGCCAGTGGTGTTCACTATTCCTGAGAGGTTGAGTAAGGTAAGAATAGAGAAGTGACCAGTGTATTTTGCAATGTAGAGGCTGTTGGTGATCTTAGGAAGCCAGGTTTTGTGGATTGTTAAGGGCAAAAACCAGATTGTAGTAAGTTGAAGAGTTAAAAGGAGGTACAGAAGCAGAGCTAGTGTTTAGGCAATGATTTTAAGAAATACAACAGTATGCTACATGGTCAAGGAAGGCTTTTAGGATCAAAGGAGTTAAAGTATGAGACAGTGATTTGGAAACTGTTACTTCCTACATATGTGTAAGAATTCTGGAAAGAAGATGGCTGAGCACATGACCCTGGGAACAACTTCATTTAGAGAGAATGAAGAAGAGATTCTGAGAGACATTCAGCTCAAGAGGTAGATGAACACCTTCTGTTCTGTGTGCTGTCCTTCAGTGCTGGGATTCCAATAAAGGATCAGCAAATTTCCTGACCTCAGACACTTTATAGTCTGGTACCATGTTTCACAAACTATGACTGTGTGAATCACCTGCACCCAGACAGGCTTATTTTAAATACAGATTCCAGGACCCCACCTCAGGCCTACAGAATCAGAATTTTCAGGAAATGATGCCAAGAATTTGCATTTTTAGCAAATGACTCTTATTCTTCCACCTATGATGATTCATATTCTCACTACAGTTTGAGAACCACTGGTCTGTTGAGTGAAACTGAACATGTTAACACATAACATTAGGTTTAACAGTTAATTAAGACTAGTAAGGAATTTGTTTATCTCTTTTTATAAGTTTATGCCATTAAACAAAATAAACTGGGCTGCTGTGTGTGTGGGGGGAAAGCATGTATTCATAACCAAACATAAGGAAAATAATCTTAAACTCAGATTGTTTTAGTAATGTTTTATGTATGAAGGATCTTACCATAATTTTTAAAAACATTCCTCTTTTTTGGAAGGTTTGGGTTATTTTCACTTTGTTTCTATTATGGATAATGCCTTAATACAAGAGGCAGTATACAGTAAAGGGATAAAATTATGGGTTCTAGAACCATACTACCTGGATTTAAATAACAGATCCGTCACTTACTAGCTCTGCAATTTTGGGCAAATTAAAGTCATCTGTGCTTCAGTTTCCTCATCTGTAATAGAAGTATCATAATAGTGCATAATTTCATTGAGTTGTGAGGATTAAATGAGTTAATAATTATAAAGTACTTAAAGTGGTACCTGACACATAGTAAACAATAAATATGGACTATTATTATTGTTAATAATTATCTTTGTGAATCCAGAATTTTCTGTTGAATTATTTCCCTAGGATAAATTTTCAGAATGGAATTACGACATTAAAGGATGAAGACATCTTTATGTCCCTTTGCTATTTATGGTCATTGCTTTTCAAAAGGGTGATATCAGTTTGTGCTGTACAATTTGGAAATGCAACATGTTTATCAATGGTGTGTGTGTGTATGCGTCTGTGTATGTATCTTCTGTGTCTCTTTATGCATATCAGCATGGCTTAGGTTATAAGCTTGTAGAAGATTGTGACCTTCTTGTTAAGCCTGTTAAGTGTGCTGTTAAGTTCCATGTTATAGGACCTTGTTTGATACTGCAGGTAGATGTTGATAAATAATAGTAAGTTACTTTTGGAAGATCATGTCAAATAAATATTCTAAATTTGTGTCTTTTTTCCTTTTGTTAGATTGAAGCCATGGCCATTCTTTTTGCTGTTGTTGCCAGGGGTAACACTATCCTTGCCAAACATGCTTGGTGTGGAGGAAACTTCCTGGAGGTGACAGAGCAGATTCTGGCTAAGATACCTTCTGAAAATAACAAACTAACGTACTCACATGGCAAGTAAGTTCTGCTTTGCATGGGAGTGAATTCTATTTTTATAGTTAGAACAGTAGAAAACTAGAAAACAAGCTTCTAGGTAGATAATTTGAATAGACTGACAAAACAGTAACCTTCATCAACTTTGAAAATATCTAGTTTTATTACTTGTAAATTTAACTTGCTATTACTTTCTGTCATTGAAGTGATATTACTTTAAGAAAGATACAGAAATGTTAAATGTAAAAATGACTTAGCTCTGGAGCTCAAGGATATGTAAAATGATACAGATAAATAATATTCCTTTGTTCATTCTTTCAGTAAATATTCACTGAGCATTTAACTATTGCCAGGCACTTTGATAAGTGCTGAGGATATAACAAGAAATGCAGTATTTGCTCTCACAGAGGTTATAGTTTAATGAGGGAAACAGTCATATCCATAGGTAATTATAGTAGAGGGTGGGAGGTAGTGGGTAGGGGGATGGCATTCCAGGTAGAAGGAATAGCAGGTAGAGAAGTATGGTGGCATGAGATCATAGGGTATATTTGGGGAACTCCAGGTTGTTCTCTGTGACTGGTGCCCAGGGTGATGATGATAAAGCGAGAGAGATGGGTAGAGAAAAAGTCATATAGGGTCTCATTGGCCATGTTAAGAGATTGAACTTTACCCTGTGGGCAGTGGGAAGACATTTAAGATTATCAGCCAGGGTATGACACAGTCAGGTTTTGCTTTAGAAAGATTACTCTGGTGGCTGATTAGAGCACAGGTGGGAAATCTTAGTAATCAGATAAAAAGTGCCTCAACCTTCCTTGTCAATACATACAAATCTTTTGTTATATAAGCTATCCTTATTTCCTTAGTTCTTATCTCAGAAGAAAGTTCTTATTTCTTTCTAGGGCTAACCCCTTGTACAATTTAGGGTCTAGTCTAAGCTACTGTGAGAGAGACTCTGAAATATAGTGTTGACTTAAATGAGATAGTCCAGAGATGAATGGTTTGGAGTTTTAGGGGGGCTTTGCCATTCTCCATTAGTGCCTTCCAACTCTGTCTAAGGCAGCTCCTTCAATTCTTGTTAAATCCCAATGCTTGCCCAATAATTTTAAAGGCAAGGCCCAGAAGTGGCCTGACATTTTATTGTTCAGAACTTTCTGCTCACATTTTATTGTTTGCTATTTTATTGTTTTATTGTAGTCATGTAGCTAACCTAGCTAGAAGGGAGGCCAGGAAATGTCATCTCTGGCTATGTAGTCATTAGCTAAAACTCTGTTACTATGGAGGAAGTTATAGGATATCAGGGGATCACTTGCAGTCTTTCATTCTACTCTTCTGACCATCCAGATATCTGGGTAAACTCTTCTTCCCAACCATAGAATATACCTCTTCCCTGAGGACGGTAGCTCCAAAGACCTATCTAGTTCCTGTGTTTAGCTCCAAGTCCAGACTCTGGGTGAAACACAGTCCTTTCCATCAGGCCCAGGGGTGGGACCTGTGACCCACTAAAAGACATGTCATATTTTTTTTTCCTGTTCTTCCAGCCTAACCAATAGACAATGGTGAAATAAAAGTAGGATCACAGTGATCCCATTTTTCAAACTCCCATTTAAAAAGGGAAGAATGAGAAACAAGTAGAACTCATCACTTCCTAGCAATGATAAAACAACTGCCTCACAGCAATTTCAAAGACTCCCTGTTCTGACTGGGGAGTGATTAGTAGTTCTGCCTTCTTGGAGGAACTCTCTCATCTTTTTTCCCTGACTCCTGGCTTTGTTCTTCAGGGGATTCTTCCTGGTCCCTTATGTTTTCTGGCCACATCCAAAATGGGTGTTAGAGAATATGTCATATTTGGGAACTATACAAGTTGTATAGTCTGCTTCCTGCTGGTGTACATTTGGGGACCCAGAGGTTGCTTTAGGAGTTAAATAATCCCAGCCTCTTGTGATTATGGCTTTATAGTTTCTTCAAAAATGTTTTAGGCTTATAATCTGTGTGTTTCTAGCCAGTTCCCTAGAAAATATCCAAGGAAAGCACTTACAATCCTTTTAGAGGCAAGACTGGGAAGTGGGGCATATATCTTCCACTCACATATTGTGAACTAGAACTTAGTCTTTTAGCAATATCTAGCCACAAGAGAGGCTAGAATATGTAATCTAATTAAAATGTGGTTACCGTAGAAGGAGGTGTTATCTGTCTGCCATGCCTCTCTACCTGTGTCCTGATATAATCCTCCCCTCTAGCCTCTGTGGCGAGATTCCATTATTGAGATTTTTTTAACTGTCTGCATTGGGTTTTCTTTTCCCCTTATATTCATTTTCCATCATTCCAATAAAAAATCTTATTACTGTATACCAAAAGAAAAATTCCATTTTACTGCATGTTAAAGCACTTTTCCGGCCGGACGCGGTGGCTCAATCCTGTAATCCTAGCTCTTTGGGAGGCCGAGGTGGGCGGATCATTTGAGCTCAGGAGTTCGAGACCAGCCTGAGCAAGAGTGAGACCCCATCTCTACTATAAATAGAAAGAAATTAATTGGCCAACTAATATATATAGAAAAAAATTAGCCGGGCATGGTGGCACATGCCTGTAGTCCCAGCTACTTGGGAGGATGAGGCAGCAGGATTGCTTGAGCCCAGGAGTTTGAGGTTGCTGTGAGCTAGGCTGACGCCACGGCACTCACTCTAGCCTGGGCAATAAAGTGAGACTCTGTCTCAAAAAAAAAAAAAAAAAAAAAAAAAGCACTTTTCCCCTGAAATCTGTTCTTCCTCTTGCTATTCTTTTTTTCTTTAATAGCATTACTGGCCACTCAAATTGGCTAAGCCTAAAACTTCAGAATCATGTTAGACTTCTTTACCAAATCTTTGCCATTTTCCTACAAGAAGTATTTCAATCTATTCCCTCTTCTCTATCCCCACTGCCACAGTGTTAGTTTAGGTTTCATTATTTCTCATTGATAATCCTCCTACTAACTGGTCTTCCTGCTTCTAGTTGCTTCCATCTTAAATGTGTATTTCACATTCCTATGATGATACTTTATTGCTCCAAACCCACTGTTTTTAGAATAAAACCCCAACTCACCCTTCACAATTTTGTACATTACTGACCTTTTTCTATCCTTATTTCCAGAAAACCTTTTGCCATTCCTTGACCTTGCTATGTTGTTTTGAGTTTAGTTAATTTTTTTCTGTGCTTTTATATCTTCTGGGAATTTCATTCCCCTCATAGACCACCTTGTAAACATTTGCTCAATTTGTCAGTTCCAAATGAAATACTTTCTTAATTTTTACTTTATCCCTCTAAAAGGGCAGTTCTATTCATGCCTCTTCCTTCAGCATGTACTCCATGCCCTCAGCGTGAATTTCCTTAACATGACTTGGAAGATTCTTCAAGATCTGGCCTTTTTACTTCTCTGGCCTGATCTCTTACTACTTTAGTCCTCGATTTTGTTCTCCAGCCATACTTCTCTGTTTGCAGTTCAATGTTAGGTTCTTTCTCTCTTCCTAACCTTTGCAATAGCTGTTACCTTTTATTGGAAAATATGTATATATACTTGTTTTTTTTTTTTTTAAATCTGGCTTAATGTTCCTGAGCTTAGATGTTTCCTCTTCTAGAAACTCCTTACCTCCAAGACTTGGCCAGGTGCCTCAGTCAGAGGTACCCGTGTCTACATGGCATCTAGTGTTGATTCGTATTGTAATACCTATCATACTGGGTTATAATTGTAGTATTGATTGTTTGTCTCTGTCCCCTGACTGTAAGTACCTTGATGGCAGGCATCATACCTTGTTACCTTTTGTGATCTGTGTACCAAGTGACTCCCCAGTCTGGTTTAAGAGAAACAAATTTTATGGGGGAAATGATAACTTCCATTTTGAACATGTCATGTTTAAGTTGTCTATGGTATGTCCAGCTGAATATGTCTAGTAGACAGTAGTGTGTAGGCCTGGAACTCAGAAGATAAGTCAGGACTAGATTTGGGAATCATCAGTGTAATTTTGGTAGTTGAAAACAAACATCAACAACAAAACATGAGAGTAGATGCTGCCCTCCAGGAAGTGAGTGTGAGAAAAGTAGGGGGCTAAGGATACTAGAAAACATCAGCATAGAGGGAAAGAGATTATGATATAAGCCAGTATATTAGTCTGCTCAGACTGCTGTAACAAAATATCATAGACTGAGTGGCTTAAACAACAGACATTTATTTCTCACAGTTCTGGAGGCTGGACAAGGTGCCAGCCAATTCAGTTCCTGGTGAGAGCCCTCTTCCTCGCTGACAGATGGCTATCTTCTACCTGTTTCCTCACGTTGTGGAGAGAGAGTGCTTTCTCTCTCTCTTCCCCTTCTTTAAAGCCACTAATCCTATCATAAGGGCCACACTTAGGATCTCATCTAACCCTGATTACCTCCCAAAGGCCTCATTTCCAAATATAGTCACACTGAAGGTAAGGGGTTTAACATGAATTTTGAAAGGACCACAATTCACTCCATAGCAACAGGCAAGCTTGGTGTCAAGAAATCTAGTGAAGAGAAAAAAAATTTAGAAGAAAGAAGTGGTCAACACTATTAAATATTTCAGAGAGCCACTGGATTTGGCAACATGGAATTCATGGGTGGAGTTGGTGTGAACAGTTTCAGAGTAGTGGAAGACGACATTTCACTTGAGTTTCCATACTTGAAATTCATATCAGGCCTCTATGTGGACATTAATTCAGTAGGTACTGCTGTCTACCCACTTGTCCAAGGTAGAAATCTTGGAAGCAAAATTTAGTTATCCTTCTGTCTCTTCCCCAGTAGCCAGTCACCAATTTCTATAAATGGTATCTCCTATCTCTCTTCTCTGTCCCTTCTTCATTGCCCATACAACTTTAGTTTATTTCCTTCATTCTTTCTTTCTTTTTTTGAGACAGAGTCTCACTCTGTTGCCCGAGCTAGAGTGCTGTGGCATCAGCCCAGCTCACAGCAACCTCAAACTCCTGGGCTCAAGCAATCCTACTGCCTCAGCCTCTGAGTAGCTGGGACTACAGGCATGCACCACCTTGCCCAGATAATTTTTTTCTATATATTTTTAGTTTTCCAGCTAATTTTTTTTCAATTTTTTTCTTTTTTTAGTAGAGACAGGGTCTCGCTGTTGCACAGGCTGGTCTCAAACTCCTGAGCTCAAACGATCCACCCTCCTCGGCCTCCCAGAGTGCTAGGATTACAGGCATGAGCCATGGTGCCCGGCCCCTCATTATTTCTTAACTGATGCATTGCAGTAGTTTCCCATCTGGACTTCCTTTCAGTCAGTTCTCTACACTCTAACCATAGTATCCTTTTCAAAGTGCAAATCTGATCACAGTCTCCCAGGCTAAAACCTTTTGATGCTTGTTCATTATTCTTAGGATAATGTACAGTGTAGTTTATAGAGCACCATGCCTTCAACTTTCTTGTTCTGTTTGCCATGCTACATTGTGATTCTTTGCACTATGATCCCTATGAAGACAAGGACTGATGGTTTTTCTATTTTGTATCCTTGGCATCCAGCACAGTAACTAGCTCAAAGTAGATACTCAAACAAATGTTGAGAATTCCGTAGAAAAGGTGTTTGCTTTGAGATATTAGGTAAAAGCAAGGAAGACTATATGGCCCATTGGGGTTAATCTTAATTACATGCCCCTCCTAAGATGTCATCTCTTGTTCAGGACTTATGAATCCAGTTATGCTTTTGGAGCTGTCATTTTAATGATTGATACACATGCTCTTATGCTGTGTAGCTAGGGTAGAGACCTTTTAATTTTTTATTTATTCCTATCAGTTTGGCTTGAAAGAAACAGGTATATGGGGGAGGGGGAGAGAGAAAACAGACTGTATCTGTAAATAATATGGTGATGGTGGCAATACTGAACTTTCTTATACATAGAAGATAGAAGTAAAAGAGATGTTGCTTATAACCACAGTAAGTTTTATATCTTTTATTCTACAGTTATTTGTTTCATTACATCTGCCAAGACAGGATTGTGTATCTTTGTATCACTGATGATGTAAGTAACTTGAAGACATATTGCTGTTTAACTATGTGTATTGTTAATATAGTCAGTTCCTAATTATACCTATGATGGGTAAAGGTAATACAAACTTTTTATAGCTGGAAATTTTTTTAATATTTTGCATTTGCCCTAGAGAGCAGCACATGACAAGAAAACTTGATACGTGGGTATGTGAAAATTAGCTTTGTTTTGGTAGAGTTTCAGCTTAACCTCTATCAACTCTACATTTATCCTATTGTAGTGAGAATTGGTGTTCATAAGTATGATTCTTTGGTATTAAAGCTTCTCAAAAATTGTTTAACTGGTCACACTTAAAGCGCTGACTCGAGGGGGTGGGGCAAGGGTAATATATGTAGCCTTAACATTTGTACCCCCATAATATGCTGAAATAAATAAAAATGTTTAACTGAGATGTCAAATTAGATAACTTCATTCCTCCAATCAGTAGTTAATGGAAATTTTTAATGTGCAAGGACTTTGGAAAAACTTTTAAAATCACAATACACATTATAATCAGCTGTGTAAAACTGTAGTTTACATTGGTTGGATTGTTTTTTGAGTTATTTGTAGGCTCTAGACCCAAAATGCTCAATAACTTAATGATGTCATCAAGAGCCTTTTTCTCTTCTGCTTTCCTCAGTGTTTACTTCTTCCCAGACAGGTTACCCTTATGATTGCATGGAGCTACATGCTTGTTTATTCATGTCCACAGAAGAGGGACTGTGGCTTCTTGATTCTCTTATTGTAGGAATGAGGAAACTTCCCAGATGCATGCCCTCTCCTCTGCCTGCTTTCAAAGTGGTCTTCCTTTCATGTCTTATTGGTGACATGCTTATTTCTAAACTGATCACTGACAAGAAGCATGAATTGGCATGATTTCCATAGATTGGGGTTCCTAATCTTTATTGTGTCACAGACCCCTTTGTCACTCATGGGTCCTTCCGAGAATGTTTTTAACCCTTTGCACTCACTTGCTTTTTTCTCGATTCCTTTATTCTACTCAGGATTTAATTTTTTAAATACCCCAGATTTTACAAAGCATGGCAGTAGAATAAAAAACTGGAGTTACTTTTCATACAAACTTATTTATTTGGATTTTTTTATATTTCAAATTATTGATACATTCAAAGAGTAATTTTAATCTCTATAATTTTTGCTAACCGTGTTGAATCACACTTGACATCTGAGTGCAAAGGGTTAACTATATAAAATAAACATATATGATTCTAAAAAATCAATTATATTGAAAAAAATGTGGTATTCAAAATATTTTCTAAGTTGATATAATAATGTATATGCTTCTTTATGAATTCATTAACAAAATCTAGTTGTGGTCTAATAACTGATAATAATTTTGAAATGGTGCAAATGGTATTTCAAGATATCTATTATTATGATGGTATATGAAAAAAGACTTCTTTTGGTGACAGAGTTACAATATTGTTTAATACTCAGGTTGTGAATGTACTACCTATATTCACAATTGAAATTTAAGTAAAAGTTTGGTACAAATAATGATGTGATTTGTTTTTCTATCCAAGAGTCATTTGAATTTGGATCATTGACCAAAATTTAAGAACCCTTGGCCTAGACTAAACATCTTGGGTAAAATGGAAATGACTATCAACCATAGTGATCATCATAATGATTTTTATTCCTAGCTTCACAGTATTTTGTAAAATCAGGAAAAAAAATCCAGCTATATCTGAAATGACTGATGTGAAAGAGCTTAGAATAGATGAAAAAATATCATGAAGTCTAGGGTAAAGTTGAGCCTAATATTTCTAATTTGATACACACACACACACACACACACACACACAAGCACATATACACACTTTTTGACTTGCTGGGACTAGATAAGGGTATGTCACTTGATCTTTTCAAATGTACCACCACTTTTGAAAATATCAATTCACAGTTTATGTCAGTAGCATTATCTTTGTGTGTGAAAGACTGTGCTATTATTATGGATTTATTGAACATCTTCTTGTGCTAGGCCATCTAATAGATCCTATGAAAGATATGCAAGAATAACCTAGGTACCATTATCTAGCCAGACATATCTGGATTTGACTTTCAGCTCTTTCATTTACTACTTGTTGGACCTTTGGCAAGTTAGTTACCTTTTCAGAGCCTTTGTTTCCTTATCTTTAAAATGAGATCAATGCTAGTTTCTTCTCATAGAGTCGTTGCTCAGTAAATATTAGCTGTTTATTGTTGTTATTAATTATCCACATCATCTTTCTTTACTTTTTAAATGTGAACTCTGTTTTGGTCTCTTTCCAGGATTTTGAACGTTCCCGAGCATTTAATTTTCTGAATGAGATAAAGAAGAGGTTCCAGACTACTTATGGTTCAAGAGCACAGACAGCACTTCCATATGCCATGAATAGTGAGTTCTCAAGTGTCTTGGCTGCGCAGCTGGTAAGATCTTTCTCAGGATAAAGTATTTTGATTTATATTTCTTTTTTATTACCTTAAAACATGATGAATATAGGGGACCCTAACCTGAAATATACTTTTCTGATTGTGTTACTATATGCCAACATGATAAAACTTCCCTGATTAAAATAAAATGTAAAGGGGCCATTTTAGAATAGAAAGCAGTGATATTCTCTATTAATAGTGGTCAGAGTATCTCAGGATTAGGAAGAACATTAAAGATTATCTAGTTCATCTAGTTCAACTACCCATCTAATGGTAAATGCACTCAACATGTCAAATGGCCTTTTAACATATACATAAACTTTTTACCCTTCCATAAGACAAATTTAATTTTTGAACAACTCAAATTAATTGTTTGAAAGTCTGTTCAACTCTATGAATCTCTAATTGCCAGCCCAGTGAAGGTGTACATATGTGTATACCTCTGAAATTTCAGTGTAGTCAAGACAGAAAGCATTTCTATCACCCTAAAAATTCCCTCATGTCCCTTTCTACTCAATCCTCTCCCCTGTATGCTGTCCCAGGCAACCACTGATCCATTTTCTGTCACTATAAATTAGTTTTGTCTTTTCTAGAGTTTTATATAAATGGAATCATACAGTATGTACTCTTTATGTGTTGCTTATTTTGCTCATTGTAAGGCTTTTGATATCCATCCATGTTGTATAAATCAGTAATTTGTTCCCTTTTTTGCCGAGTAGTAGTATATGCATGATCCACACAATTTGTTTATCTCTTCACCTGTTGGTGGATATTTGAGTTGCTTCCAGTTTTCATCTGTCATGAATAGAGCTGCTCTGAAACTCCATGTACAAGTCTTTGTGTGGACATATGTTTTTATTTCTCTTTGGTAAATACCTAGGAATGGAATTGCTGAGCCATATGGTAAGTGATATGTAATTTTTAAAAAATCATCACACTCTTTTCCAAAGTGGTTGTACCATTTTACATTCTCACTGGCAGTTCTAGTATTTCTGCATCCTTGCCAATACTTGTTGTGGTCTGTCTTTTTAATTTTAGCCATTTTAGTGGGTGTGTAGTGGTATTTCATTGTGGTTTTAATCTACATTTTCATGATGACTAATGATGTTGAACACCTTTTAAAATGCTTTTTACCCGTGAAACTATTTGAATACAAAGACAAGCTCTAGCTGTGATTTTGTTATGAATGAAAATAAAGATGTATTGTAATTAAATACTTCTCACTTCTCCTGCATTTTTAATACTCTTTTTGAGTATTATGCTCATACACACGCACACACACATATATTCGTCTGGGAATGAATTTCCTTTAAATTGGTTATTTTATATACCTTTATTATTCAGGCAATTGATTTGTTTCATACTCTTCATTAGGAAATGTTCATCTGTGTAAAACTGTACACAACAGTACCGAAAAAAAAAAAAAAAAAAAAACAACAATGCAAAACAGTCAAGAGTAAATGGGGTCAGCGGTCAGCTGGCAGCAAAACTTTCAAATTAGCCAGTTTGTCATTATCTCCAGATCTGTGTATGACCCTCTGAACAGGTCTATGCTAGTTCCCTCTATGAATGTAGATAATTATATCATCTTCATCATATAGTTTGGGGATGGATTAAATAATATCCCCTGCTTGAAGTACTTAGTACAGTGAAGTGACTGGAGCATTGTATATTAAGCCCTCCATAATTGTTAGCTATAGATAATAACTTTAAAATATATATTATCAGTATCTTAGATTCTAGATCCTATGAAAAGCCAATGAAAATAGGATGCATGCAGTAATCCCAGAATATATAAGAGCAGGTGCAAAGAAACTGGACCAGGCCTACCTCATCATACTTAAGAAATGTGGAATGATTTTGGAAAGCCCTGTTCTGTCCCCCATGCCTCAACTATAGTTTTCTTTTTCCCCTTTCTTTTTTGTTTGAGCACAGATTATATATCCTCCAACATCTGCCCCAAGAACCTCAGGTGTATACTTAATATATTATAATATATTTAGCTTTATTTTATATAAAATAGGTGAAATTTTAAACTATAATAGTTATAGTTCTTATGGAAGCATTTTTATGCTGCCTATATTTTTTCTTAAGTGTGGTAACATTTTTCCAGTAAAGTGACATATATCTTTTGTATCAATAGAGACATAACTTAGTATTCCCCAGTATAAATTGTCATTCTTCTTATTTTTGTTTTCCTATTATAAATAATGTCTAGGTACCATAAGTTAAAACTTGTTTTCTTATAGAAGCATCACTCTGAGAATAAGGGCCTAGACAAAGTGATGGAGACTCAAGCCCAAGTGGATGAACTGAAAGGAATCATGGTCAGAAACATAGGTATGTTCCATGGCATAGTTTCATGCATGTGGGCAAAAATGATAGCAGATACTTGATGGAGGTCAAATTCTAGAGAGGCTGAAATAGCACTTCCTTATTCTTACTATTGGAAATTGTCAACTGAGATACGGAAGTTGCTTAACCATGATACTATCTGCTTGTATGAATGGTTTCTTCTTAGTATTTGTGACCATTCTTTATTCTAAATTTGTTAGTTTGCTTAGCAAGACTAAGTTCCAGAAACCTTGTGATAGTTCAGCAGTGTAGAATAATTTGATCAGTTTTGGCTGGATATACCCAAATAACTGATATTAGATACTTACAACTATTTGACTTCCTCAGAAAGTTTATGGCTCTTGATTGAAAGAAAGGATTGGACGAAAAAATTATTGTATCTTTCAAAGGAATAAACTATGTTATAATTTCCGTCTAATGGCCTATGTTCATTTTATCAAAACCATTTATCACATTAAAATAATCCAAAAAATTTTATTAAGTTTATTTCTAATTGGTTTATGTAGTGATATTTAGATTTAGGATGATGCTAGTTTTTAAAAGCTCTGGTTGTCATAATGTCCCTGGACTAGCAGCATCAGCATCACCTGGGAACCTGTTAGAAGTACAGGTTTTCAGGGCCCACTGTAGACATGCTAAATCAGAAACTCTGGGAGTGGGACCCAACAATCTGTGTTTTCACAAGCCCTCCAGAGGATTCTAATGTATACTCAAGTTTGACAACCACTCTTTTAAATCCATCTTCTGAGGGTAATAACCTTTACAAAATTGAATGCAAATGGCTACATAATTGCTTTATAAGATATTTAATTGAGGAATTGTTAAATTTCATAAATGTCAGTTTATTTATAATCTGAAGTTTACTGCTTGAATTATTTTTACATTTATTCTTAGAATAGTTACAAATCATGAGAAGACTTTTTAAAAAATTTACTCTCACCATCCTAAAGATTCTTTTCCATTTTCTTTCCTTTTAAATTTTTATCTATTAATACATGTATACATACATAGTTATAATCATATTTATATTCAGTTTTGTAGAGGCAGTGTAATAAAGTGATCAAGATTTGGATTTCTGTGTGTCTGAATGTGAGTCTTGATTTCACTTCCCACCTACTCTTTAGCCCTTCAGCAATCCTCTAACCTCTCTGAGCTTTAATTTCTCATCTGTAAAAGGAAGATATTAACAGAACTTAAGCTTACCGGTTTAAAAGAAGTAATGTATATAAAAGCTTTGTACAGTGCCTGGCACATAGTAAGAGCTGAATAATTGATAGCTATTATTAGTCCTTTTTATGCTCATATAGTATTTCATTGAATTAATATATCATAGGTTACCTACAGCCTAGCTCACAGCATGGACACATAGGTTCTTTATACTAATGTTACTCAGAGTCTTGTTTCCAACCAGATAAGGAGCTTGCTGAGGAATGCAAATCAATGCTATGCTTCCTTCATTGAGAACTTCTTGCTATGAAAATATTATCAATTGGACTGAACAGTATGCTTAGAAACTTGGTTGAACCAATTGCAAACACTCTTTAAGTAGCACTGATTTAGAGGTTTGTCTTACAGTAACAGTACTGTTATGTTTTTGTGCCTATTATGTTTTTCTTATTGAGATTCTCAGGAATGGGATTAATAATCAAAATGCAGAAACATTTTTGTAGTTCTTGATATGTATGTCTCTTGGCTATTTAAAGTGACTTCCTTTGATTGATTTTAATTTTATTTATATATCTAGACAGAAATTAGAGAATCTATTGAGAAACTAATACTTCTTCTTACTCTTTTTTCTTACCAAATGTATTTATTTTGCCTGAAAACAGAAGCAGCCAACTGCTACAATATTATTTATTGCAGATGCATAAAGTTCCTAGAAAAAAATCAACTTTTTAATTGACTCCTTTAAAGTGACTTATTTGTTTTTAGAGAAAACAGAAACAGCAAAGTTAACATGTAGCAAAAATATTTCCAACTATTTCCCTTTGATTTTTAACAGCTTAATGGAAATATAATTCATACCACAAAATTCACTCATTTAAGTTATATAATCAGTGGTTTTTACTATATTCACACAATTGTACAACCACTACTGCAGTGAATTTTAGAATATTTTCATCACCCCCAACAGGAAACCCTGTACCTACGTGTAGTCACTCCTCATTTCCCTTTAACCCTGAGACCTAAGCAATGGTCAGTCTCCTTTCTGTCTCTCTAAATTTGCCTATTCTGGACATTTTGTGTAAATGGAACCATATAACACGTGGCCTTTTATATAATGCGTGCTGCTTTATAAATTCTGGATACTAGACCCTTAACAGGTACATGATTTGCAAGTATTCCATTCTGTAAATTGTCTTTTCACTTTCTTGATGGTACCCTTTGAAACACACAAATTTTTAATTTTTATGAACGCCAAATATATTTTTCTCTTTAGTTCCTTGTGCTTTGAATGTCATTTTTTTTTTTTTTTAATTTAAGAATTTTACAGGGGTATGGCCGGATGTGGTGGCTCGCACCTGTAATCCTAGCACTCTGGGAGGCTGAGGCAGGTGGATCATTTGAGCTCAGGAGTTTGAGACCAGCCTGAGCAAGAGCAAGATCCTGTCTCTACTGAAAAAAAATCGAAAGAAATTAGCTGGACAACTACACACACACACACACACGCACACACATTAGATTAGCCGGGCATGGTGGTGCATGCCTGTCGTCCCAGTGACTCAGGAGGCTGAGGCAGTAGGATTGCTTGAGCCCAGGAGTTTGAGGTTGCTCTGAGCAAGGCTGAAGCCACACACTCTAGCCCAGGCAACAGAGTGAAACTCTGTCTCACAAAAAAAGAAAAAAAAGAATTTTACAGGGGTACACACCTTTTGGTTACATAATTTGCTTCTGTACAGTTTGAGTCAAAGGTATAAGTGTCTACTTTACCCAGTTAATGTGCATTGTACCTATGAAGTGTGAATTTACTCATACTCTCCACTCCACTCCCATCTCCTACCTACTTGATTTCCCTTGAGTTTTACTTCCATATGTGCACATAAGTGTTGATTGATTAGTTCCAATTTAGTATTGAGTGCATATGGTGTTTGTTTTTCCATTCTTGTGATACTTCACTTTGAAGAATGGCCTCCAGTTCCATCCAGGTTGTTATAAAAGATACTAGATCACCATTTTTTTTTGCGGCTGAGTAGTGCTCTGTGGTATACATATACCACATTTTATTCATCCAGTCATGTATTAATGGGCATTTGGGTTGATTCCACATGTTTGTGATTGTAGAATTGTGCTCCTATAAACATTCAATTGCAAGTGTCTTTTTTATAGAATGTCTTTTTTTTTCCTTTGAGTAGATACCTAGTAGTGGCATTGCTGGATCAAATGATAGTTCTACTTATAGTTCTTTGAGGTATCTCCATACTATTTTCATAGAGTTTGTACTACTTTGCAGTCCCACTAACAGTGTATAAGTATATCTTTCTCTCCACATTCTCACCAGCATCTGTTGTTTTGGGACTTCTTGATAAAAGCCATTCTCACTGGAGTTAGGTGATATCTCTTTGTGGTTTTGATTTGCATATCCTTGATGATGGGAGACGTTGAGCATTTTTTCATGTGTTTCTTGGCCATTAGTTTATCTTTTGAATATTTCTCTTCGAGTTTCTCTTCCCCCTTTTTAATGGGGTTGATTGATTTTTTTTTTTTTTCTTGATTTGCTTGAGTTCTTTGTAGATTCTGGTTGTCAGCCCTTTATTGAGTGTGTAGCATACAGATATTTTCTCCCATTCTGTAGGTTGTCTGTTTGCTCTAATCATTGTGTCCTTGGCTGTGCAGAAGGTTTTTAATTTGATCAGGTCCCATTTATTTATTTATTTATTTATTTATTTATTTATTTATTTTTGTTGTTGTTGCTGTGATTGCTTTTGGAGACTTCTTCATAAATTCTTTGCCTAGGTCAATATCTGTAAGAGTTTTTCCAATATTTTCTTCTAGAATTCTTAAAGTTTCATGCCTTAGCTTTAAGTCTGTTATCCATTGCGAATTAATTTTTGTGAAAGGTGAGAGGTATGGATCCTGTTTCAGCCTTCTACGTGTGGCTATCCAATTTTCCCATCACCGTTTATTGAATAGGGATTCTTTTCCCCAGTGTGTGTTTTCATCTGCTTTTTCAAAGATCAGATGACAATATGAGGATGGATTCATATCTGTGTTCTCTGTTCTGATCCATAGATCTATTAATATGTCTCTGTTTTTGTGCCATTACCATGCTATTTTGGTTACTATAACTTCGTAGTATCGCTTAAAGTCTGGTAAAGTGATGCCTCCCCATTCGTCCTTATTACATAAGATTACATCAGCTATTTGGAGTCTTTTCTGGTACCATACAAAGTGTAGAACTATCAAGGTCTGCAGAAAATAACAATGGCATTTTAATGGGGATTACATTGAATCTGTAAATCACTTTGGGTAGTATAGACATTTTAACAATGTTGATTCTGCCAACCCATTAGGATGATATGCTTTTCCATCTGTTTACATTCTCTGCAGTTTCTTTCCTCATTGTTTCATAGTTCCCTCTATAGAGGCTTATACCTCCTTAGTTAAATATATTCCTAGGTATTTTATTTTCTTTGTTGCTATTGTGAAAGGTATTGAATCTTTGATTTTATTCTCAGCTTGACTGTTATTGGCATATATGTAAGCTACAGCTTTGTGTGCACTGATTTTGTAGCTTGAGACTTTGCTGAATTCATTTATCAATTTGAGGGTCTCTTGGTTGAATTTTTGGGATTTTCTAGATAAAAGATCATATCATCAGCAAAGAGCGATAGTTTGACTTATTCTTTCCCCATTTGGATGCCCTTAACTTCCTTCTCTTGTCTGATTACTCACTAGGACTTCCAGCACTATGTTGAATAGAAGTGGGGATAGACGACAACCTTGTCTGGTTCCAGTTTTAAGCGGGAATGCTTTCAATTTTTCTCTGTTCAGTATGATATTGGCTGTGGGTTTGTCATATATGGCTCTAATAATTTTGAGGTATGTTCTATGTATGCCTATTTTGTTAAGAGTTCTTATAAAAGGGTCCTGAATTTTTTAAATGCTTTTTCTGCGTCAATTGAGAGGGTCATATGGTCTTTGTTTTTGCTTCTATTTATGTGATGAATCACATTTATAGATTTGCATATGTTGAACTATCCTTCCATCTCTGGGATGAAGCCCACTTGTTATGGTGAATTATTTTTTTGATGTGCAGTTGAATTCGGTTTGCTAAAATCTGATTGAGAATTTTTGCATCTATAGTCATAAGGGATATTGGTGTGTAGTTTTATTTTTTTATTGTGTCCTTTCCTGGCTTTGGTATCAGGTGATATTGGCTTCATAAGATGATTTGGGGAGGAGTCCTTCCTTCTCAATGTTATGGAAGAATTTCTTCAGTATAGGAACTGTTCTTTGTAGGTTTGGTAAAATTCAGGTGTGAAACTGCCTGGTCTGGGAATTTTTTTGTTGGAAGATTTTTTTCTTTTCTTTTTTTATTTCAGCATATTTTGGGAATACAAATGTTTAGGTTATATATGTTGCCCCCCCCCCCAGCAGAGCGTCAAGCGTGTTCATTCCCCAGATGGTGGGGATCACACTCATTATGTTGGAAGATTTTTTATTGCTGCTTTAATTTTGGTGCTTGATATTGGTCTATTCAGGATTCCTATTTTTTCCTGATTGTGCCTAGGAAGGTTGTGTGTTTCTAAGAATTTATCCATTTTCTCCATTTTTTTCAACTTTATGGGCATAGAGATTTTTATATTATTCAATGATGATGTTTTGTATTTCTGTGATATCACTTGTTATTTCTCCTTTTTCATTTCTAATTGAGCTTATTAAAGTCCTTTCCTTTCTGCTTCTGGTGGATCTATAATATGAAGAGGCCTGTCTATTTTGTTTATCTTTTCAAAGAACCAACTTTTTGTTTCATTCATCTTCTGTATAGTTTTATTCTCAATTTCATTTACTTATGCTTTGATCTTGGTTATTTCTTTTCTACTGCTGGGTTTAGGATTGGTTTGCTCTTTTCCAGTTCCTCGAGATGATTCATTAGATTGTTGATTTGTAATCTTTTTGTCATTTGGATGTGGGCATTTAAGGCTATGGGTTTTCCTCTCAGGACTGATTTTCCTGTATCCCAGTGATTTTGATAACTTGTATCCACAATATCATTTAGTTCAAAGAATCTTTTGACTTCCATCTTTATATCCTCCTTGAGCAAACAATCATTCAGCAGTAGGTTGTTTAATTTCCATGACTTCATGTAAAGATGAGTGTTTCTATTGGGATTGATTTCTAATTTAATTCCACTGTGGTCTGAGAAGATACAAGAGATACATGGTATAACCTCTTCTCTCCTCTCCTCTCCTCTCCTCTCCTCTCCC
>VSMD01038979.1:0-42902 GCA_008750895.1 Mirza zaza | reverse complement strand
GCCACATCTCGCCCATGGGTCACACACCTGACTGGCAGCTTCTATGGGGACAGGCAGGCCAGACAAGCCTGACGATCTGGGGGCTGGCAGAAGGCAACCTGAATGTTCCCCACCTCCCATCCATTGAGGGGCCAGTCCCCTCAGAGTGGCTATATTTCTTCCTTGAACTGACCCCATGGTCTGCTGGAAGCAGGGCAGTGTTGGGCAGCCTAGGGTTCTGTGGGAATTGTCTTCAGCTCCCTCTGCTTCTGTCTTCCCCCTGCCTGGCCCCCAGGTCCCCTCCTGTCACTGGCTATGGGTATGCCAAGACAGCCCTTGTGAGCAGAGCTGACATTTCAATCTGTCTCCCCGGCTCTTCAGATGCCTACAAATTGCATCAAGACTTCATCACCCCCCTTGTCCAACACCCAGCCCTGTCTGGCCCCTGTCAGCCTGGCCCTCAAACAAGTGACAAATTACATTCCAGCCACTGCAGCAGGCCTGCAAGTGGGTGCTTGAAACCCAGGGGACTAGAGCTGCACAGACAGCCTCTGGCTGAGAACAGGGAGCCTTCTGCGTAGAAGCCACTCCACTCCATGTTCTCACCCGACCCTCACCGCCAAGCTGGGCTGGGAACCAGGCCAGGTCGAAGGGGCCCTGCCTCTCCCACACCAGGGGGGCCAGAGGTCACAGCTCCCAGTTTTCCCAGCTTTACAGAGCGCTTAGGGGGAAGGATGGCTGGTGGGAACTCGAATCCCAACATCTTCAAAAAGCCAGGCCAAGCCAAGATCCACCTCCTTGCTAAACGTGGGGGGCCTGGAGCCTGGGAATAAAAGGTGTGTAGAAGTCTGTTTCTTCAAAGTGATATCCCCATGAATCTGGGGGGCAGGGAGTTGCCTTTGCCTGCAGCAAGACAAGACTCTGCTGAACAACTGTGTGACCTTTTGCAAGTTCCTTAGCATCTCTGAGCCTCTGTTTACCTATGGGGATCGTAGCACCTACCATACAGAATTGTGGTGAGGATGAAATAAGACATGGAAAGCACCCAGTACAAGGCTTGACACAGGGTAGATGCTCTATGAATAGCAATTGTTATTGCAGCTCTGTTGTTGTACTGGTGCTGCCACAGTCTGATCCCAGCAAAGCAGCAAGATCAGGAGCAGGAAGCTAGAGGTATATGAGGAACCGGAAGAAAATACTAAATTAATTCCCACTTCTCTGCCTTTGTTTTCATAATAATTTTCCTGCAGTGAGCATCCTCCCTTCCTCCTTCTCCTCCTCCTCCTAGTGCTCCCCACTTCAAGGCACTCTGAGACCCACCTGCTCCACGCACTTTCCGTGAGCCCTCCTGTGTCCCCTGGAGGATTCCTGCTGCATGCATTCAGTGCCACTTAAAGCAGAATTATATGCTGCCTGGCATCTCTCGATAATTACAGATTCCACGTGTGTGAGTCTTGTTTTCCCAACTCTAGAATCACAGAATCTCCAAGTTTGAAGGGACCTCATCCAGCCTCCGCCTGCTGCAGGAATTCCCTGAGGAATGTCCCCAGCAGATGGTCAGGCAGCCTCCACCCAAATGTGCCTGGGTGGGGAGCTCCTCACAGAGGGAGGTGCCTGCCTTGAGCTTTTGCTTTAGCCCAGAGAACTACCAGATCTTTCCTCTTGAGCAGGGGTACGGACCCCTCCCTGCCCAGCTGCCCCTCAAGAGCCCCCGGGCACATCTATTCCCAACACCCACAGGCTGAGGGGCCAGAGCCTGGCAGCAACTAGCTCCTTGGACCTGGCTGGGCTCGGCATCCTCTGTGCTCTTCAGCTCACAGGAATCTGGTGAGCCATGCGCCTCCGGCAGCCCACACGTTTACTCTCTCCACAAATCTTCGTTGAGACTGGCCAGTGAAGAGGGTGTCATGACCCAAAATGCCAACCTGGGCTTTTGTGGCAAAATGGGCAGAGGCCCACTGGGGACCCAGTGGGGAGCATCTGAAGCAGAGGGACTGTCTGGCCTGGCTCGGGAGGCCGAGGAGGACGTGGCCTTGAAATCTAAAATGATGCTCAGCGTCACCAGGAGAGGCATAAGGAAGTCTCTCCCTGTGCAGAGTCCCATATGCAAATGCCCAGAAGAGTGGAAGTGAGGGGTGGCCTGTGGCTGCAGTGCAGGTAGAATGAAGGTAACAAAGCCACTGGAACCAACCGTGAGCTGGCAAGTTTGGACCTTGTTGTCTGGGCAAGCTGATGTCCCTAGCAGTATTTGGGGAGAAGAGAGACAGGACCCAGGAGATGAGTTTGGGATGGAAGGGGTGAGACAGGTGGTTAGAAGTCCATTCTCAGGTGAGAAACAATGGGCAGGAGGTAATTAGAGCCGGTGACAAAAGGATAGAGAGGAGGAACCAATTGGAATATTTGGGAAATAAGATTGGGAAGAATTTGGTGACTCACTGGATGCCATTTAACCAGCCAGGTAGTTAGCCCTTGAAGGCCTGCCTCAGAGCAAGGAGGTAGGGGCCTTGGAGGCCATGTGGATAGGTGCTTTTGCATTGCGCAGGGATCTTGTTACAATGCAGAGTATGGTTTAATAGATTTGATGTGGGGTCTGAAGAGTCTGCATTTCTTACAAGTTCCCAGGTGATACCAAAGCTGCTGGTCTAGGGACCATATTTTGAGTCCCAAAGATCTACACGAGGCCGTTTTATAAAACGAGGAAACGGAAGCTGAGATAGTGTATCTGTCCAAGATCACATGGTTAGGATGAGGTCCCAGATCTCTGGGCTCCCAATCCAGTGCTCCTTCTACCAAGCCAAACCACCACTTCCCCTCTGGGCAGAGTCTGTCCTTGTCTAAGCCTTGTTTGACTGAATGGAGGTATGGAGCCCAGAAAGATGCTCCAGGGATTGAGGGCCTGAAGATCAGGGTGGTGGCAGAGGGGCTGGAACAGCCAGAGGAAAGGATCAGAGAAGAGAGAGAGGAGAGAACCATGGCTGACACGTGGAGGGGCAAAGTGTAAGGCCGAGCTGACAGTCAGCAGGGGCCAAGTTGGGCAGGGTCTTGAGGGCTGAGCTAGGAGTCTGGACTAGATGCTGCGGGCTCCATGGGCTCAGTGGGAAGCCACTGGAGGACTGAAACAAGGAAGCAACAGGTCTGGGACTATTAACCAGCTGCAGCTCAGAAAATATTGATGGGTTAAGCCCTACAGGCAGGGAGGCCGGCCAGGAGGCTGCCATGGTGATCTAGGTGAGCAATAACAGTGACAAGCCGGGGAGGTGGCAGTCGGGGTAAAGAACAGTGAACAGATTCGAGGTCCAATTGACAGGACTGAATGACTGACTGCATGTGGGGTATGAGGGAGGAGGCAAGACGCCAGTTTCTGACTTGGGCATCCAGGACAACAGCAAGATCATTCCCAGGGGCATAGCTGGGGAAGAGGGTAGCTCAGTATGAGTCAGGCTGGGAGTGAGGACGTCTGGGGGAAGCTGGGCACAAGGGTCTGATGCCCAAGACCGCACATGGCTGGCCAGGCCCTCAGACGCCACCTAGTTCAACACACTACCCCACCTCTACTTTGCAGGTGAGAAAACGGAGCCCAGGGAGGGGAAGGGACAGGAAGCAGCTGGTGTACTTGAAAAGCTACGGACAGAAAGATGTACTTACAAATCCCAGTCCAGCTAATAATCTCTATGTGACCTTGGATAATCTCCTTACTATCTCTGAACTTCAGGTCCCATCTCACAGAGTTACTGTGGTACAGCAAGTGTTAACAGCAGGTGGTCCCGAGGACAAACCGAGTGGCACACGGAAACTCCGAGAATCAAAGTTTATTCGCCAGCCAGCCGAGTGGGTTCAGAGGGACCTCACCACCAAATTCTGAGCACTGCCTACCTTATTTTTCCCACTTTTATTAAGTTGGGGTGGTCCGAGGAGTGGGGTTTCAGGCGTAGGTTAGTTGATGTGTCAGGTAATAGGTTAATATTATGTTGATGCGCCAGGCAATAGATTTAGTGTTATGCTAATGCCAGGCAATTGACGAGTGGCTGGGCCGGGTAACAGGTTAGTATTATGCTAATGTGGGTCTTCCATGAGTGGTGGGGGTCTCCCTTATCAATTGAGCTGGTAAGATGATCTCCTCCTGCACTGGAGTGCCTAGCTCAGGGCCTAGGGGCTCGGATGCCCAAGGGGGATTGAGGATTGGCCTAGCTGGGGCCTGCAGGAGCCTGAGGGCAGCAGGGCTCAGGCAGCAGGAAGAAATCTGACTGCTCTGCTTTGCTTTCTCCACGTGGGCAGGTCCAGAACATCAGCCTCCGGGAAGGGGAGACGGTGACCGTGGAGGGTCTGGGGGGGCCTGACCCACTGCCCCTGGCCAACCAGTCTTTCCTGCTTCGGGGCCAAGTCATCCGTAGCCCCACCCACCAAGCAGCCCTGAGGTTCCAGAGTCTCCCACCACCTGCTGGGCCTGGCACCTTCCATTTCCACTACCAAGGTAAGGCCCACGCAGCTGAGGGAGGAACCAGCCCAGACTGGCTGCCCTCCTGGGGGTCTTTGGTGCAATTGCAGCCTGTGGGGAACAGGGAGGGGCTCTCTGCACCTCCCTGCAGAGAGCTAGTCTTGCATCTGGCTCAGACAGCTTCCAGGTGTGCCCACTGTCACTCACTCATTCATTCATTCATTCATTCTATAAACTCTCCCAAGGCACTTGCTCTTTACCAGGCTGGTGCTAGACACTGGTAATCTCAACTTGAACCAGCCAAGGTCCTGGCCCACAGGGAGTTCAGAATCTCAGGAGGTCGCAGACGTTTAAACTGGCAATAACAATAGAAGCCCTCCCCGAATGTAAGGTCAAAATCAAAGGGGCTTGACAATAACCATCTGGAGGTCTTTAGCTGCCAGCCTGGACTTCCTGAACTGCCTCACCCACCCTAGACCTAGTGCATGCCCCAGTCAGCTCAGAACACCTTTGGAAACAGGGGAGTGGCATGACATAATGGGAAAATCACAGACTCAGGAGACCAGCAGATCTGTGTTCGAATCTCCTTCTCACTGGCTGTTGACCTCGGACGGGTCATTTGACCTCTCTGACACTCCATTTCCTCTTCTGTAATTTGAGACCAAAACACCTACCCTACAAAGTCATGGTTAGGATTAAACAAAATGGTGCATGTCAAGTGCTTAGCACATGTTCCATTATGGAAACTAATATTAAAGGGCTGGCAGGATAGCAGCGGCAGGAGGAGGGGCTTGGGACTCTGCTGCTCTTCCATCCACATCCCTCCTGCCCATCCCCCACCCTGGGCACAAAGTCAGCTTGATCCTTTGTAGCAGGTTAACCAGTTCAGACTGGGGAGAGCTAATAGGGAAGTAATTGGTGTGAACAATCACAGGATTGTCTTGCATTGTCTTGGACCACTTCCGCAGCCCTGCAGGGGGCCATGCCTGGCTGTAGGGCAGGCATTCTGGAGATGGGGATGTTTGGAACCCCACCTAAGGAGCATTCCACTCTATCCTGGCCTCCCCACCCAAACTGAGGGGAGCAGTGTGGCGAGGTAGCAGGGAGCCCGGCAGTGGGCAGGGGCTGTACAGGGGCTTGGCAGAGGCAAGGGGCCAGGCGAGGCAAGGGTGAACGGCCCAGCCAGCCTCCCTAATGGCTCATCAATCCTCCCTGGAAGTGGGCATAATTTCACGCCATGGTAACCTTCTGTCTTGCTGCAAATTCCTTTGCACAAAACCCTGGACCTTTTCTCTGTGAAGCCAGACAAAGGTGGCTGAATGGCAGTGAGTTGGAGCCCCAGCAAGGGGAAGCAGACCCCAAGGAAGGGCTGGGAGAGCTGGCCCCATCCTGCCTCCTTCTTGGCTCCCAGAAGCCTTCCGTCTTCAGCCCAGTTTTTGTCAATGATCAGCTCTTTCCTTAATGAGTGTAATTCCCCTAATTATAGTCTGTAATTAGCCCTGATCCCAGAGATGGGAACAGGAGGAGCATGTGCTCACACACGCGTTTCCGTGGGCTAGAGAAAGAGGGTGCCAGGAGAGGGGGTGAGGGACCTGATGCCCATACCTGTGCTGGAGCTGTCCAAGCTGATGTCAGAGGTCATAGGGACGGGCCCTCACAGGTGCCTCTTTGCAGGACCAATCCCAACGCCCCTCCCACTGGCTCAGGCAGGGTGGGGAGGCAGAGGGCCCTGACAGCCATTCCCCTCCTCCTTCCTGAGCATTCCTGGCACTGGTCTTGGCCCCACAAACAGACTCCAGTGAGAAAATAACTCGACAGATTGCAGTGGTGCGGGCTCCCTGGGAATGGTTGTCATGGCAACAGGAGGAAGCTCATTCTGGGAAGTGGCACTTTACCTACTATGGAGTCTGGGGGCTTGATTGTCTGCCTTCCGGCCTCCTGCCCTCACCTCAACCCTGCCCAGTTTCCTCATCTGTGAAATGAGGGCCCTCCCCTACAAGAGTCGTGCTAAGAACTCAAGGGCAAGATATAGGGATAAGCACCAAGCCTTATATTTGGCTCATGGTCTAGACCTCTCTGGGTGTCAGCCCCTCAGCTCCCTCCACACTGGGTACAGTGCCCCACACCTTTCTCCCCATTCCATCCTGGCCTGGGATCTCTCCCCAAGTTATTGTGAGTGGCTGCCATGAACCACCACCCAGGGCAGCCTTGTCTGTTACTGTCAGGTATCTCTGACCCCGAACCCAGCTGGCATGCAGGTAGGGGATGGGGGATGCAAAGCAAAGCAAGTGGCCTCTAGAGCCAGGAGTGGCAAGTCCCTGCTCTACTGCTTACTTGCTGTGTGATGAGGGTATACAGTCTCTTTGAACCTCAGTATTTCTCATCTGAAAATGGGTTAATAACCCCTCTCTTGCCTTCCTTCCTTCCAAGCATGCTATAGGCATCTAGTAAGAAGAGAGTGAAACGCTGGGCATGGTGGCTCATGCCTGTAATCCTAGTACTCTGGGAGGCTGGAGTGGGAGGATCACTGGAGGTCAGGAGTTCAAAAACCAGCCTGAACAAGAGTGAGACCCCGTCTCTACTAAAAACAGAAAGAAATTAATTGGCCAACTAAAAACGTACAGAAAAAATTAGCCAGGCATGGTGGCCCATACCTATAGTCCCAGCTACTGGGGAGGCTGAGGCAGAAGGATCACTTGAGCCCAGGACTTTGAGGTTGCTGTGAATTAGGCTGACGCCACGGCACTCTAGCCCAGGCAAGAGAGTGAGACTCTGTCTCAAAAAAAAAAATTTAAAAAAAGCAGAGTGTGAAGGCATTTTAGAAGCTGGTGAGGTGCCATTATTCATCAAGATTACAAACAGTAACAGCAGGCTGGGGTATTAGGTATGTGTTCTGTGCCAGGCACTTACATATGTCCTCTCACTTAACCTCTACAACATTGGATGCAATATTCAAAATGGATGGTAAACAAGGAAACTGAGCCCAGAGAATTTTAGTAACTTGCCCAAGGTGGCACAGCAAGTCGGGGAGCCTGTACTCAAACCCAGGCAGAGAGACCCCAGAGCCTGCCTCCTAAGCGCTGCTCTGTACTACCTGCCAGTCACGATTAGCCACTCAAAGTATGAGTGTGTTCTCTCAAGAGCCCTGTGAAAGATACAAGAGTAGGAATCTTCCTCCCACTTTCACAGACATAGTACCTAAGGCCAGGACAGGTGAAAGTCACAAAACTGAAAGTCACAAAATTCAAGTTTCAGGACCCTGGTCTGCTCAAAGGCAGCCGCTTTTTCTATTCACACAAAGCGCACAGAGGCTGGCAGAGCTCCTGCTCTGACCTCTCTTCCCATCTACCTGGCACCATCAGCGATGGTGGCCTCCCCACCCCAAGACCCAAGTTCTTCAGTCTAGACGGTGCCCATCCCTCCTACCACCCCAAAGATTGTTGGGCACTGTAGCCCAAGCCTCCTCCCAGCCTCTCTCTTCTACCCCTCCTGGCTTCCCCGCCACCTCTTAGACCCAAACCTGGATCCCCATTTTTAGTTCCACGCAGCTTGGCCCCTGGGCTGGGATTTGCCAGATTGTTTTGTAGGATTTGCTGCCACCATTTGGTCATACTTGGTATGACAATTCCAAAACCTACCAGGTTTCCCAGGGCAATTTGTCCCTCTCGCAGCTTCCAAAAAGGCACGCATGCCTCCCCACCCTCACCCCCATCCTGTTTTTAAAGAAATCCATAGCTATTGCCAGCAAGTTTTTTAACATATTACAATGATTACTGGGGAAACTTTTACTGTCTGACTTCAATCTTTCCTGCTGCAATTCATATTTGTCCCCATAGGAAAAATAATATCAACACTTTACATCGGTACAGGCTTTTCACTATTTCAAGTGTTTTCACATCTACAAGTCATTCAATAAACATTTCTTTTTTCTTTTTCTTTTTTTTTTTTTTTTTTGACAGAGTCTCACTTTATTGCCCAGGCTAGAGTGAGTGCCGTGGCATCAGCCTAGCTCACAGCAACCTCAAACTCCTGGGCTCAAGCAATCCTGCTGCCTCAGCCTCCCAAGTAGCTGGGACTAAAGGCATGTGCCACCATGCCCGGCTAATTTTTTCTATATATATTAGTTGGCCAATTAATTTCTTTCTATTTATAGTAGAGATGGGGTCTCACTCTTGCTCAGGCTGGTTTCAAACTCCTGACCTTGAGCAATCCGCCCGCCTCGGCCTCCCAGAGTCAATAAACATTTCTTGACGATATACTATCAGCTAGGTACCAGGGATACCAAGCTGGATAAAATACTATCCCATTTATTTTCCCAATAACCCTGCAGGTGGGCTGGCATTTTGAACTTCACTTAACAAGTGAAGAAATAGACACAAAAAGATTAAGTAACCTGCCTAAAGTGTCACAAAGCTTGTCCCAGAACCCAAGAACCAGCCCAGGCTGCTGGAAATATCATTGGCACCTTCTAGGGAGACATCGGAGTCTTTTTTGGAACTCTTAATGCTTCCTCTGACCCCAAATGACACCTCCAGGCAGGCTGGGGCAGATGTCCCCTGACCCCAGTGGCTCAGCTTCCCACCATGCACGCACACACAATATCACCCATTCTCTCTTTGCAGCCTATCTCCTGAGCTGCCACTTTCCCCGACGTCCAGCTTATGGAGACGTGACTGTCACCAGCCTCCACCCAGGAGGCAGCGCCCGCTTCCACTGTGCCACTGGCTACCAGCTGAAGGGTGCCTGGCTCCTTACCTGTCTCAATGCCACCCAGCCCTTCTGGGATTCTCAGGAGCCTGTCTGCATCGGTGAGTGGCCCCAGAGAAAAGGGCCCACTGCTGAGCAAAGTCAGGTGGGGGGCTCATCTCCACTATTTTGTCTGGCACTTTCATTTGCTTTCCATAAGGAAGCCAGGAAATGGTCACATACCTCAGTGGCATTCATCCAACCTGCATTTATTGAGCATCTACTATACAAAGGCACAACAGGTATACAGAGCTGAATTAAACAGGAACTCTGCCCTAGGGGGCCGTAGTTAAGGGACATATCCAAACAAGTAACTATTTTTAGGAAAGTAGCATGAGGTAGAGAGAGCAGATGTATCCCAGAAGGTTGGAGCCCAGAGTAAGGGTTTTATTAAAGTCCAGCTGGGGGGTGTCAGGAACAGCCTCCTAGAGGAGTCAGCAGAGAGGGAAAGTGACAGATCAACCTACAGTCAGAGCATTGCATGTGAATAGTTCCACAGGTGTGAAAGGTTAGGGGGTAGGATTCTGCAGTTCAGACCACCTGGAGCTGCAGGGTCACAGAGCTAAATATTTACCTTTAGGATCATGATAGCAAAGACAGCAGGGAAGCACAGGCCCCTGCTGCCCCATGCAGATGTACAAAGCTAGGATGGGGAGGAAGGCTTGTTAGGCTCCCAGGTTCCAGTCAGGGGACCCAGCCTACCTCCTGTCCCTGTCTCCTAGCTGCCTGTGGTGGAGTGATCCGCAATGCTACCACTGGCCGCATTGTCTCTCCCGGCTTCCCGGGGAACTACAGCAACAACCTCACCTGCCACTGGCTGCTTGAGGCTCCTGAGGGCCAGCGGCTACACCTGCACTTTGAGAAGGTTTCCCTGGCAGAGGATGATGACAGGTGAGGGGCCGTTCCAGTGGGATGGGAGTGCCCGGCCTGGTAATATCCTGCTGGAGGAATGCTACCCAAGCCTGGGGCCACACCCCATCTGGGTGACCAGCCATGTAGCTGCCACTCTCCTGGCCCAGGCTCATCATTCGCAACGGGGACAACGTGGAGGCCCCGCCAGTGTACGATTCCTATGAGGTGGAATACCTGCCCATTGAGGGCCTGCTCAGCTCTGGCAGACACTTCTTTGTGGAGCTCAGTACTGACAGCAGCGGGGCAGCGGCAGGCATGGCCCTGCGCTATGAGGGTGAGGCTGCGGGGCCTAACTGGGGCTGGGGGGCTGGGCTTGGGCCTGAGGTCATTTTCACACACCCTCCCCCTCTCTATCTCCATCCCATCACTGCTTCCAAGTCTGCCCCTGCTCACCTGGCACTCGGGTCCCCTCTCTCTGCCCCTCCCTTCAGGTCCCCTCTCCCTGCCCTATCTTTGCTGGAGACCCTTGCCTGGTTGAAAAAAATAAATTCTCCAGATTTTGAAAAGCATAAAAGGCTCCAACCCTTAGGGAAGGAGAATTGCTGTAAGAAACATTCTAGAACCATTCCTGCATGCATACAAACATTAATTCATTTGAAAAAATGTTTATTGAGTATCTTCTGTGTACTAATCACAAAACTAGGCACTGGGAATGCAATCCCAGGGGTCAAGACTGTCCCCTGAGCATAACAGGGATGAGTGTTCCGGGCTGTCCCTCCTGCACTGCCTCTGCACTCCAAGCCCAGGACATACATTTGTCATCTGTACTAAGGAAGAGAAAGGCCTTGGGGAGGGAAGCAGGAGGATACTTGCCCCGTGTTTATGCCACTTGAGGCTGAGTTAGGCAGGGCCCTGTGGTTTACAGCCTTCCAGCAGGGCCATTGCTATGAGCCTTTTGTCAAATACGGAAACTTCAGCAGTAGCGCACCCTCCTACCCTGTGGGTACCACCGTGGAGTTCAGCTGCGACCCTGGCTACACGCTGGAGCAGGGTTCCATCATCATTGAATGTGTCGACCCCCACGATCCCCAGTGGAACGAGACAGAGCCAGCCTGCCGAGGTCAGTAGGCACTAGCGGATGGGCCTGCCGGGGGCAGAGAGCTGGGTGGGTACCAGGGAGCCAGCCTCAGAGCTTTGGGCCCTGTGATGCATATGATTCAGGCTTCCTCCTGAAGAGGAGGTGGAGGCTCCCAGCAATGGGTGGGCACTCTGGTGAGCATGTGATAGCTCTAGGACACAGTGGCCCTCGGGGAACATGGAGGCAACACACCTCCTGGGCCTCCCCTGCCTTCTAGCCGTGTGCAGCGGGGAGATCACAGACTCAGCTGGCGTGGTACTCTCCCCTAACTGGCCTGAGCCCTATGGCCGAGGGCAGGACTGCATCTGGGGCGTGCACGTGGAAGAGGACAAGCGCATCATGCTGGATGTCCGAGTGTGAGTGCCTACTGGGTCAGGCCAAGCCAACTCCTGAGGTCTGGGGACACCTCTTATCCAGCCCATCCTGGGGCCCCCAGGCCTGCCCTGCCCTGACGGTCCCCCTCCACAGGCTGCGCATCGGCCCTGGTGATGTACTTACCTTCTACGATGGGGATGACCTCACAGCCCGGGTCCTGGGCCAGTACTCAGGGCCCCGTGGCCACTTCAAGCTCTTTACCTCCATGGCTGATGTTACCATCCAGTTCCAGTCGGACCCTGGGACCTCAGTGCTAGGCTACCAGCAGGGCTTCGTAATCCACTTCTTTGGTGAGCTAGTCCCTACCCTACCCCCCTCGGAGTGCAGACCTCGAACCATGGCAAGTCATAGAGGCCAGGGCAACTAGGTACCTGGGTGCTCTTTTGGACAAAGGAAAGCTGGCATCACCTGAAGGAAGCTAGTCCTGTTCTCCATCTTCCCTGAGGGCCCTCTATGAGAAAAGGAGACTTCTGTTGCAGCAAGAAGGATTTGGGTAGGCAGCAGGAAGAACTTTCTAACAAAAATAGGAAACTGAGGAAAAGTGTTGGTTTTTCCCTTTCTGATAATCTCAGTGGAAGTGACGATTTCCCTCACCCTACTGGGCCCCATCTCTCAGGCCTGAAGAGCCCGTCAAGGTGCTTTTGGAAGTAAGGCCAAAGCCCAGGTGATAACCCTGGAATCTAGGGGACAGGGCAATGTCAGGGGCAGGGCACAAGGGGCCCTTGAACAGGGGGAAATGAATCACTGAGCCTTCCCAGGACAGTCCAGGCCCAGGACAAACAGGCAGCAGCCAGCATGTCCTCAAGGGGCAGGGGGCTAGCTAGCATGGCTGCTCTGGTGCTGGCTGAGGGCCTGCATCTTGCTGCCTCTGTGCCCCCAGAGGTACCCCGCAATGACACATGTCCGGAGCTACCTGAGATCCCCAATGGCTGGAAGAGCCCGTCGCAGCCTGAGCTGGTGCATGGCACTGTGGTCACTTACCAGTGCTACCCTGGCTACCAGGTGGTGGGATCCAGTGTCCTCATGTGCCAGTGGGACCTAACCTGGAGTGAGGACCTGCCCTCATGCCAGAGGGGTAAGTGTACCTGTCCCCCACACTCCCTTGCCCAGCACGACCTCCAAGCCTCTCTTCTGGATTCTGAACCAGACCCCAGCTGTTATTGGCTAGTATCCTTGAAGTTCCTTCACCTCTCATAGCCTCAGTTTCTTCATCTATGAAATGGGGATACTATCTTTCCATAGGGTTCAGCCAAATACTCCAAGTATTTCATTCCTGGTAGATGGCCAATTAGTGTTTGTTGACCCTAATGGATGTGAAGGGGACAAATGAGGGGACACACCAGCAAAATGGTAGGGATAGATAAAAGGGGGTAGAACCGTATGACATGAAGATGTTAGCTGGCCTGGAAGGAAGCCGGGGTGGACTGGCTGTTGCTGAGTTCTTCTTGGGCCACTTTCCTCATTACTCACCACCCATAGTGACTTCCTGCCATGACCCCGGAGACGTGGAGCACAGCCGACGCCTCGTATCCAGTCCCAAGTTTCCCGTGGGGGCCACCGTGCAGTACATCTGTGACCAGGGTTTTGTGCTGACGGGTAGCGCCATCCTCACCTGCCATGACCGCCAGGCTGGCAGCCCCAAGTGGAGTGACCGGGCCCCTAAATGTCTCCGTAAGTGGGTAGGACGGGAAGCCCCTGGTAGGTAATAAAAGATGCTGCCTCTGGAGGCCAGGGGCCTGGCGCCCTCACTGGGCTCTGCCTGCTTTGCAGTGGAACAGCTCAAGCCATGCCATGGCCTTAGTGCCCCTGAGAATGGTGCCCGCAGTCCTGAGAAGCAGCTACACCCAGCAGGGGCCACTGTCCACTTCTCCTGTGCCCCTGGTTATGTGTTGAAGGGCCAGGCCAGCATCAAGTGTGTGCCTGGGCACCCCTCACATTGGAGTGACCCCCCACCCATCTGCAGAGCTGGTGAGTGCCCCGTCAGCCCCAAGAGCCCCTCTTGCCCCACAGGGCTGCTCTGACAACGATGTCCAATGTTGAGAACCAGAACCCCCTACCCATGCCACCTTCATGTTACCCTTGGTCTCCCCAGTCTCTGCCAGATCCTTCTGACCTGGCACCACCAAGACAAATCCCGGAGTAGGAGCTCCTTGGACAAATCCTTCCCATGACCAGCCCACCACCTCCATTCCCTGTCTCAGTGGTTTGGCCCACTGGGCTCACCCACTACCCTTGGCCCTCCCCTCTTTTTCCAGCCTCTCTGGATGGGTTCTATGGCAGCCGCAGCCTGGATGGTGAGTCTCCATCCTTGAGGGCCAGGGAAGTGGTCTCCTTGCCCCTGGTTCTCACAGCTCCCAGGCCCTGGGTTTGCCCAGGAAGGAGGGCAGAGAAAGAGAAGTTCGGACCTGGGAGGGCAAAAAGCTCCATCCCTGCCTCCAGCCAACTCGAGGGAGCTAATAGCTGGATGCCTTTGGGCAAAGGGGAGGGGATGTGGGTTCCAGGTGACAGGGACCTCTGCTTTAATGCCACCCTCTGTGTTTTCAGTTGCCAAGGCACCTGATGCTTCCAGCACCCTGGATGCTGCCCACATTGCAGCTGCCATCTTCCTACCGCTGGTGGCAATGGCGCTGTTGGTGGGAGGTGTGTACCTTTACTTCTCCAGGTGGGTCTGGCTTCTCTTCCTGCTCTGCATACCTGCCTCCCTCCTGCCCAGTACTCCTGACTCGCAGGCTTCTCTGCCCACAGGTTCCAGGGGAAAAGCTCCCTGCAGCTGCCCCGAACACGACCCCGCCCTTATAGCCGCATCACCGTAGAATCAGCATTTGACAATCCAACTTACGAGACTGGAGTAAGTAACCATGCCAACCTTGACACCTAAGCCAGGACCACCACCAATTCTTTGCTCCCTTGGGAAAGTACCCCTGAGGGTCCTACCAAGTCCTCTCAATTTTTCCCTTTTCCATGGGAAGGTGAATTATGGCCTGGCAAATCTTATACAAGTTTCTAACTCCCAGCAGTCTCTTTCCTTTGCAGGAGATGAAAGAATATGAAGTCTCCATCTAGGTGGGGGCAGCCTAGGGAAGCCAACTTAGCCTTGCGTCAAAGTCCAGCAGCAGGGCTCCTGGCTTCCTGCTGTCCCACCACCTCCTGTACATACCACCTGGGAGGAGACACCACCAATCCCTCAAGAAGTTGTGCCCTTCCCCGCCTGCAATGCCCACCACGGCCTATTTTCTTGGTACCACTGCCCACTTAGGGCCCTTCCCTGGGCCCAAGTCAGTGGACATCTGCCTATGGGCAGAACACAGCTGGAGCACATACATCAACAGCCAGCATTCTCCTGACCCTCCCCCATGCCCTGGACTTCCAGCCTGGAATTCACAGGCAGAGCAGAAGCACCTTTCTCCACAAGATCGCCATCCAGACCTGGCACGTAGCACCCTGCACCAGGGTGCTCCTCATAAGGGCCATCACTGCTCTCAATGGTGACCTCTGGGTAGTCCTGGCATGCCGACATCAGCCCCTCGGGGAGGTCTCTAGTCCTCTAAAGCCCCCGGAATGGACAGTTCTGCCTCCTGCCCTGTTGCAGTGGAGGCAATAATTCTAAGGGATCCTAAAGGGTTCGGGGACCCTACTCCAAGCTCAGGTTGGGCTTCCCTGGGCACTCATGCTCCGCACCAAAGCAGGACACCCCCAGCAGCCCTATACCCTGAGGAAAGGGAGACCTTCCTCTGATGTTTATCTGGCTGTTACAAACATCCTCTTTACCACTAGTCCCTCCTCTAATCTCAGCCATTTGCCAGGCTCCTCTTTCCTGGCCACTGTGTTATGACATAAGGGGAGTGGACAGGCACATTCTGGAGAGGAGCAGAGGTCCAAGGACCCAGGAATTCGGCATGGAACAGACGGTCAGAGAGCCCCAGGCAGAGACCCAGGCGCTGGCTGAAGGCTACTTTTTACATGTAATGTATTATATGGGGTCGGGGCTCCAGCCAGAGAACAATCTTCTATTTCTGTTGTTTCCTTATTAAAATGGTGTTTTTGAAAAAACCAAGCAATGGCCAGGTGGATGGTGTTTTCCTGGAGGGGAGGTGGAAAATAAACGGGATATGGACTTTAAGACCACAAGGCATCCTGGACACACCAAACAATCATCCCCAGATTTTATTTAAAAAGAAAAAAAAAGTTATTTTAATACATGCAGTTGAACAGGGTCCACTGTCCCAAAAAGGTCAGTGCAACAGATGGCAGGTGAAGTGAGAGGCCCCAGTGGCTAGTGCTCAGGGATGTGGGAACCCGGGAACCGCATTGCACACACCCCCCAATGCCTCATTTCCTCTTCTTTTCTGAGGCCAGAACCACAGACCGGCACACTCCCAAACCCTCCTCAGTGCCACCAGATTGCTGACAAGGCTCATGAAGAGTGATACATTTCTCCTTCCCCTTACTTCCAAGCAAGCAAGGCTTGGGAAATTAGAATAGGAAACAGAGACTGAACCCCTGAATATGAGGCCTTAGTCTGGCGTGACCTCAGATCATAGGCTGGTGTCAGGAGCACGAGTAATGCAGCTTGGGGGCTTGGCTACTAAGTTAAGCTAAGGCCCTAACCGTGGGCTCTGGGAAAAGGTGACTGGCCAAAATCTGCTTAAGTTTGCCCCTTCCCTATGGCCCTCGATGCCTCCTGAGATGAAAGTGTTTGCCCAGCATTGGCCCCCAGCATGCACAGTCCATGCTTAGAGGCGTGCCCTGCAGGGCTCCTCTCTAGAGTAGGAGCAAGAGGTAGGCAACAGGGAGTTATAGTAACCAAGAAACCAGAAGACAAAACTCCCTCAAAGAAATAATAGCAAATAGCACCTTCTGCTTCTACAGCCTTCCAACAGGGAGGTCTTGACCACTCATGCTGCCCACCCCTGGCTCTAGCACAAGCCACCTAGAGGAATGTAGAAGCTCCAATCCACTCAGAGTGCAGTGCCTAGATTAGCCACAAGAGGTAAATTCCAAAGGCAACTATATCCTACCTGCTCTCTCCCCTCAAGTCCCCTTGAACTTCCTGGGCTGAAGCTCTCCAAGGTGGCACCACTCCTGGCCCCACTGGGTTGACCTCATTCTCCAAGGTGTGTGAAGTTCTCCTGGCACTTGTCAACAGAGCCAAGTCTTATTTTGCTCATTAGCCCACCGCCTGTTCCTGTTCTCAGCTGCAACCGATGGTGTTGATCAGAGCAAAGCCTTGCTCACTGAACATGTGACAGTGGCTTGCTTATCTGCCCCATAATTCCTTCAGACTGACAAAGCAGCACAGCTGGGCCCTGAGCAGTAGGAAGGAAGCCAATGAGAGAGGGCACATGAGGTTCTAACCTCTGAGGGCCTGTGGCATGAAGTACAGGCCCTAGGAAAGAGAAGATCTGGCCACTTCCATACAAGCAATCTAGCTCAGCCCTCCCCTCTCTGAGGGCCACATCTCTGGTCCATAGTCGCTTCTGTTGGCTGAGCCTGACAGAAGGCAGAGAGCAGCCAATTTACGTGACATTTCCCACTCCCAGCCCCCATGACTTTATAGTTCTTTCCAGACACCTAAAGGGTCATCAAAAAGTGAAAAAGCAGGAAAAAAAGAAACCTAAGACTCCACATACTGGTATCCCAACTCCATCTAACTCATCCTCCTTACTGTCCCAAAAGAGGGAGCAGCAACAATTCTGCAGAGGCAGTTAACATGGTGTAATAGGCAGTGTCTGGACTGGGAATCAAGAAATCTGGTTTTTTTGTTTGTTTGTTTCTTTTTGAGACAGAGTCTCGCTTTGTTGCTCAGGCTAGAGTGAGTGCCGTGGCGTCAGCCTAGCTCACAGCAACCTCAAACTACTGGGCTCAAGCAATCCTGCTGCCTCAGCCTCCCGAGTAGCTGGGACTATAGGCATGCGCCACCATGCCCGGCTAATTTTTTCTATATATATTTTAGTTGGCCAATTAATTTCTTTCTATTTATAGTAGAGATGGGGTCTTGCTCTTGCTCAGGCTGGTTTCGAACTCCTGACCTTGAGCGATCCGCCTGCCTCGGCCTCCCAGAGTGCTAGGATTACAGGCGTGAGCCACCGCGCCCGGCCTAAGAAATCTGTTTTTTATTCCCATGTCTGCCATACATTCACTATGCGATCTAGGCAAATCACTGCTCTTCTCTGTGCATCTGGAAATGAAGAGATTAAATCACATTGTCTCTAAGCTCTTTCCAGTTTGACTTGGAAAATGCTAAATGTGTCTTGACATTAAAAGTGGGCTGGGCACAGCTACCTGGCAACAATGCCAATTAAACGCCTAGTGTCAAGGACAACAATGCGGTTCCCTTCTCTACTACTTCATCCACAGTGATGCTGGCAGCAATGACCGACCATCTCCGACGGCGATACCAAGGGGAGGGGCGGGCGCCCTGGAAGGGAGCATAATCCCCGCCCAGAATTCTAGGTGAGGCCTTCCGACTACAAATCCCAGCATGCAGCAGTGCAGCTCTCAAAAGTATCCTTTCCCGGCAGGCAAATCACTCTTCCCTGAGTCCATCCTACCGTAGAGCGCATCGCACGCACACGGAACTACGGCTCCCACAATCCACCAGAGCCATCGCGATTATTGCTCCCGGGATGCAATGCGCTCCCGTTCGCCCTTTGGACCCCTTGGGCATTGCAAACTGGGAGTTGAAGTCCGCTGAACGCAGGTCGCTGGGCGTTGTCAGGATTACAAACTCTCCGCTTTGGGCTTCCTCTTGAAGAGCAGTTCTCAGGGACGGTGGTGAAGACAGTGTAGTAACGGGCAGACGGAACTCGCCATAGTGCCATCAACACTCAAGGCAGGGATGCTCGGGCTAAATTAACTGTCCGGAACGGGAGGGAAAAGGGAACCGCATCCAGCCAACCCGCCACCAAAACTGTCATTTTCTGTCGCAATGCCTTCTTTTCTCTCTTTACCAATATGGCGGCCCGGTCAAGCCACACCTGACGCTAGAACCAAATAGTCTAGTACAACATTCCTAGAAATATTAGTGTGACCGACAGCCTACTAACTCTGTCTAACACCACACCTTGCTCCTTCATGCCTGAGGACCCCAAGGGCACGGTAGCCTGTATCTCATTACCAAAATGGCGAAAGGAGAAGTTTTCTTGTGAGGGCCTGCAACTGACAATACGCCTGCGCGGGAAGCGGCTGTGTAACGGGGAGGGAGGGGAAGCACCCCAACACGCCTGCGCGGGAACAGAGTCCCTTGGTCCGTACACAAACACCAATGGATGAAGAGTGCCTAGGTTCCTGCGGCTGCGCTATGACCCCTAGGAGTTTCCCCAAGCGCCTGCGCGAGGCCTCAGGTCCCGCCCTTTTGCCTCACTACGCTGGCGCAGGATAGAAAGGCGGGGCTTCGGCGCTCCAGACGAATGCCAGCGCGGCTGCGCGATGGGGGGTACCCCCTCACCGCGGCTGCGCGGGAGCCCGGCCGCCGGCTGTCACTGCGGTTGCGCGCGGCGAGCGGCGATCCCGGGGCGCCTGCGCGGGTGGCTTTGCGGGCGCTCGCGGTAAGTTTGCGCCAAGTGCGCGGCAGCCGGGACGCAGACGGCGGCGGCGGCAAGAGGCGGAGCCCGGGGACCACCCCCCATCACCCTCCCCCCCCAGTCACCTCACGTACCACAACCTCACCTAACCTCTCACCCCCCCTCCGATCCCCCCAACCTTGGGATGGCAGCGCCCGCCAGCCTTCCCGGCCGGACCAGCGGTCGCCAGTGCCGGCTTTAGCCTGTGGGACTAGGCCCCGCCGAGGCCTGACCCCCAGAGCCGGGACCCACTGTGCAGCCAGCAGCCGGGCCGGGACTGAGGGGCCGCTCCCCCCTCACGGCCCGTGGGGAGGACGCTGCCGTCCCGGGGACTGGGGGCCGGGGGGTGGGGGGGAGCCAGGGCGAGGAAGTCGGGACCCGTGTTGGGAAAAAAGAAGGGGAGCCGGGGTCAGGAGCGCCCCCTCCTCGCGTTTCCCCCCTCCCCCCGGGGTTGGGGGGGCCGGAGCAGAGAGCACCCAGCCCGGGAGGTGGATGAATGTGGGAGAAAATGGAGACCAAGACGATCGTGTACGACTTGGACACGTCGGGGGGGCTGATGGAGGTAAGAGTGGCCCTCCTCATCCCCTTCCCCCAGCGTTGGGAGGGAACCTACGCCCTCCGCCCCACAAAGCCGGTCCTAAGCTCGAGGCGCCCAGAGGGCCGGGGGAGGGGGGTTCTTCCTCACCCAGCCTGTCCCTCCCATCTTTGCAATTCGAGGGGCTGCGCTCAGCCTCCGAGGACGTTTGCAGCAGTTTCACCTACCCGCCGCCCTCGATTCGTTCTCCTGAGGTGCCAGCCCACTCCATCTCGTTGCACCGGCGGTCTTCCCCACCCCCTTCTTGTCGGCCCTTTTGTGCTTCCCCCAGCACGTCCGGGTACCGGGCTCGGGCCTCTCCCGAGCTGGGCTTTGGAGTCCCCCACTGTCCATACAAGGAAGTGGCGAGAAGGGAACCGCGCACCCTCTCCCCATCCCCCTACCCTTGATCCTCCCCATTTGGAAGAAGCTGTTCTCGTTGTTGTGCTGCAGGAACGCGGTTAGGGTGGGCTCCCCCCCTGGTTCCGGGGGCTGAAAGGTTCTGGGAGCAGCCTGGATGGGAGGAAGAAGGACAAAAGGGGGGAGAGGGGTGGGTGACGGAGAAGCCGCGCCGGGGGGGCGACGGACCGCCCGGGAGCTCCGAGTGTGCACACACGCCGTTTGTATGTGTGTGCAGCAAATCCAAGCTCTGCTGGCTCCCCCCAAGACAGACGAGGCAGAAAAGCGGAGTCGGAAGCCCGAGAAGGAGCCTCGGAGAAGCGGCAGGGCCACCAACCACGACAGCTGCGATAGCTGCAAGGAAGGTGGAGATCTCCTGTGCTGTGACCACTGCCCGGCCGCCTTCCACCTCCAATGCTGGTAAGGTCTGAGGACCCCTTTGGAGCCCTTTGGCGGACCCTTCTCAGCACATTCCTTCACCCGGCCTGCTCCTGCCTGCCGAAATAACGGGCGCTTGCAGCCGCTAGCTGACTTTCTGCAGCCGCTGAGGCGAGCGCCTCCCCGCCCCTAGGTGTCTGCCGGGATCTGACCGTTTTGGGGGGAGGAACAGCGGACTGTCCGGACCCCGAGGTGGGGGTTGGGAGGAGTAAGGAGAACCCCATCTGGGATTGGAAGTCGCTGGGGAGCCGGGACATAGCCGGCAGGGCACGGCGGGCGGTGGCGGGGGAGGAAGGGGAGGAGCTCCGGGCCCAGTGCCGCTTGCCTGCCCGCGCGCCCGGTGTCCTCGGGGCTCCTGCCCGGCCGGGCTCTCCTCGGGGTGGGTGCGCGGAGCCCTCGGCCGCGGGAGCTGCCCTGGTCCAGACCCTGGCGACCAGGCGGTTGCGGCTGTGGAAGAAATAATGGAGGGTGTCTCTGAGTCCTCCTCTTCTTTGCCTCTCTGTTTACAATATGGCGACCTGCCTTTAAATTATATTTTTATTCTCAGCGCCATTTTGGCTGCATATATAATTTGCAAACGTTTACCAGGGAATGGTGAGGGCAGCCCTGGAGTCTTTTCTGCAGAAGCTCCCCGGAGGCCCAGGCTGGGATCTCGCGGCTTTGGTCCCCTTTCTCTGCCTCGGCTTGCCCCCTGTTGCCTCTCGGAGCTACCTCCCTCCTCCCTCCTCCCTCTTCTCTCCCTGCGCTGCTGCCTCTTAGGAAATCGGCCCGGGTTAGACAATTAAAATTGCCCTTGGGCGCCTATTTCACTTCTCCGCTCCGGATCGGCGAGCCCTTTGCAGCAAAATTCTTTGCTGCCGGGGCAAGATTGTGTGCGGTGGCTCCGGAAAGGCATTTTTAAGGAGCTGGGAGCTGGAAAGCCGTGCGTTTTTTTTTTTTTTTTTTTTCTTCCTTACTGAACGGGAGGGGAGGGGGAAAAACCGAAGAGAGGGAGGGACCTGGGTTGATCACCCGCTGCTTGATCCTCCTCAGCAGCTCAGCCCAGAACAATCCGGCAAAGAAGAGTTTAAACTCCAGCTTCTGCTGGGAGAAATCACCTCTGCCCTCCACAAAAATCCCACGTCTGGGCAGCAAACCCAGATTTCATCTTGTTCTGCTGGGTTTTGTTCTGTTGTTCAGCAACAGTTGACTAAGGCAGGCATTGGAGAAAGGAAGGAGAGAGGACTGTTCTGTTTCTTCCCATCCATTTTTTGATATTTCCTTTTTTAGCTCTTTGGTTTTCTTTCTTTCTTTTTTTAAGGGGGAAGGAGGAATTTCCCATAAGGTCTCTTCACACAGTCCATTCACATTCCATCTCTCCGTTTGTGGAAGAGTGCCTGCTGTATATTTGTACTAATTGCAGGTTTTGGAACACTTATTAGACAGATACGACTGAAACTGGGCAAATTAAGTCTGTGGTCAGAAGTTATGTAGGAAGTGCCCATTACCATTCCCAAGATACTTTTGCCCAGGAGGGCACCCCATCTGGGCTTGTAATGTTGCAGGGACAAAAATGATTATCCTGGAGGAAGCTTTGCTGTTGGCTTTAAAATTTTTATTATGAAATGACTAATACCAACAAGAAGGGTCTGTGGTTTTTAGCGTTTACTTCTATTAAGGTGTAATCCACCTGGAGGAAATATCTCTGGTCAAATTTCAGGCACTGGAGAGATCTGTACCTGAACATGCTATGTTGCTTACTTTTTTTTTTATTGTGCTTGTTTAATACGTGCACTAGGACTAAGTTGTGTATACTTCTTGATTTAAAGTTATAGGCTAATGTTTTACCCCTAGCATGAAGTTGGTGTTAACTGTGATTGTTGACTTTCATGTTGAGTGTCAATTTTATGAGCTTTATATTATCTTTAGTTTCATTTGTTTAATAAAGCTGAAATTATTTATTAGAAACATCATGCATGGAAAAAGTGTGCTGTTTTGCCTGAGATTGGGCTTTTAAACTCTAAAACCTGACCTCTGAATCTTTTAATTAGATGAGTCTAAGTCTAGTCAAGTTATAACAATTAACAGTTTCCATTTTAGCTGGAAGGAGAGAGAAGGAAGAACTTTTAGCTCTCCAGGCTTGCCCAGACTACATTTCATTGAATACTTTTTTTTTTTTTTTGAGACCATGAATGGGAACTGGTAATCAGAGATTTGCAAATAGTAGTAAATGAAGTAGGGCTTGTTTAACGTCTCTAATTCTCCCTTTGAAGATGCCAGTACTGAATGTACCATTGACTTATCAGAGTTATTATCTAAATCACAAAATGTTGTAGATACTGGTATAAAGGCAGGAAGTCTTCTTTTAAATAGGAATTCCCAAGATGAGTTTCATTCGGGAAGTGAGGCCTATCCCACTTTCCTGCCTCCTAAGCCACACTCTTTCCAGCAAGAGTGAAGTCCTTCGTTAACTATAGTAGCTAGGTCATGTAGTTAATATCTCAAAACATTTTGATTCCTGGGTGTGTTTTCATTAATTTGTCTCTCATTACTTGTACCATATGAGGGTGAGGTTAGGCGGTATGGCAATATTTTCTCTCGCTTCCCTTTTTAACTGGCTAAGACTGAATTATTTAGATAAGCATAGTAATGATAAATTAATTCCCTCCTGTACAGAATGTATAAGAGTGGAGTTGGAATTTTGCAGATACTGTCAATCATACTTGCAGTGTTGCTGTGTTCTCTATTCAAAGTTCTATAACATAAGTACTTTTTCAGTCTCTTAAGTTTGCCTTGCCAGTCTGCCTCACAGTGAACAGGATCCAGTACAATGTTCCAGAAGTCATTGTAGGCAGACTTTACCGCCTAGGTTAACTGACATAGCCATAAACCACAGTGGATTTTTCTAAGATAAACTACTAGAGGAAATGACTGGTTAAATAAGCTGTTTTAGGCCGGGCGCGGTGGCTCACGCCTATAATCCTAGCACTCTGGGAGGCCGAGGTGGGCGGATTGCTCGAGGTCAGGAGTTCGAAACCAGCCTGAGCAAGAGTGAGACCCCACCTCTACTATAAATAGAAAGAAATTAATTGGCCAACTAATATATATATAGAAAAAATTAGCTGGGCATGGTGGCGCATGCCTGTAGTCCCAGCTACTCGGGAGGCTGAGGCAGGAGGATTGCTTGAGCCCAGGAGTTTGAGGTTGCTGTGAGCTAAGCTGATGCCATGGTACTCACTCTAGCCTGGGCAACAAAGTGAGACTCTGTCTCAAAAAAAAAAAAAAAAAAAAAAAAAAAAAAAAGCTATTTTAATTGTTCTGTCTTTTCTCAGGAGCCAGTGCTCTGTACAAGCCACATCATCTCTTCCCAATTAGACTAGGAGCCCTATTTCTGAGTTTTCTGTAATGATCCTCTGGATGAGAGAATGAATTGTCCTGTCCTTAGTACCATGACCTCATCAAAGAATTAAACTTGAGGAGCTGATGTCTTTGTATTTGTTTAAGTGATAGTGTAATCATTTTATCCAAGTTTAACTGGCTTATCAATTATTCAGAGTGATAGTAGGGGGTTACTAAATCTGCCTCTGGAGAATTGAAAAGAGATATGTTTTTAAGTGTTCCCTGGTGTGCCTGACCTTTTTCATAATTGTCATGTCGTAAGTTGAGCTTTCTGAAAATTCTGGGTCTCCAGAATTTTTAGGGACTGGTCCCTAAAAATCTGTTAAAATTACAGTAACTGGTGGAGCTTTAGTTGCCACTGGCCCATCTTTCTGTTGGAGATGGGTGGGATTTTTGTCACTGGTAGGGTGAATACGATAGGGCATCAATAATGAGGATGGTGAAACTGGCTGGTTTCCTCTGATTGCTTTGTCATGGCATTTTGCTCCAAACCGACTGAGGAACCAAAATGGTCTGATTGAGAACTGCATCTATCTCAGCCGACCTCAGCATGGTCCCTTCCCGTCAGACAGATTTCTGTAGCATTTGCCTCCGCATGTTATATTTGGAATTTTGGCCGGCTTTCCTCTCTCTGGTGTTGGCAGCAAGATCCAAAATGAGGTTTTCGAAGAATGAGAGTAAAAAGGTCTCTGTGCACAGGCAAAACTAAGCTCAGCTTGGAGTTTTGCATATTTAATTTTCATTGAGTCATAACAAAGGTTTCACACATGGAATAGAAAACTGCCTTACTGAAAATCTTTGTTGTTTGAACTTTTAAGGAGGTGGTTTTTCTAATTTTGTTGTGTTTAGCTCCTCATTAAAATAATATCAGGCAAGTGGTGAATTAAAATAAATTTATTTTAACATTATCTTATGAATCTGTTGTTTTTGACATTGTAAATGTTTAGAAGCCTGGCCCTAATGGAACTGGAGGTGACAATGTCTGGATTCCCTCCCCTCACCTTGCCTCATCAATAGTAAAATGATTCCACAAAAAACAAACCTAATTTGGTTTGTGTTTATTTTATTTACTTATTTGTTTTGCATTTTCTGTGTTGCATTAGAATCTAGGTGTGTAGGGAGTATATTCAGGGCAACTTTTCAGTATATGCTCCTCCCAGGGGAATACAGAAAAATCTAGGTGTGCAGTGTTGTCTTTAAATGATTCATCTAAACATGGAAGGTCCAGTGATATTCAGCTTTAGCTCGGATTCAAAGGCATGCTTCTTAATGTAGAGCTCAGTGGCTAATTCTTGTGAAATGAGTACAAGTATCAGAAATATTAAAAGTGGAAAAGGAGGTAATACTCCTGAAAGGTAACAGTTTTGTGTAACTTAAGTACTTAGTGGTACAGTTGTGAGAAATTTTTCATTTGGGGTCTGTCCCAAAATTACCATACTCAGTGAAAGGTGGGATGTAGTTACAATCTCATGAATCACCTGGTATTCTTTAAGGCTCTCAAAGTACTTTAATGAATGGGCTCCACTAATATATTAAGACAGTTTTGGCCTTTGTAAAATGACTTGTGTATTCTTTAGAGACATAAATGTGCAAAAGACATGTTTAGGTACTGCTTTCATTTGAATCTGGAGATGGAATTCATGTTGGCCTATTATAAATTCTCGGTTAAGTGTGCCTCCAAGATTATTTTTTTAAGCCAAATCAGAGGGATGTTTAATACATTTTCTAACTTGATCTTAAAATGGATTCAAATACTCACTACCATGTGTTAAATAAAACACACTGGTTTTTGTTAACCTCTACGTAAAAATATAAGTGATACATAAAATTACTCAAAGAGGCTCAGTGAACCTTTTCAAGGTTCATACTTGTAGTATTTATCAGTAATTCATTCCTTTTTATGGCTAACCAATTTTTCATTGTATGGATGTACCACATTTGATTTATCTGTTCATCAGTTGATGGACCTTTGGGTTGTGTCCACTTTTTGCTCTTGTGAATAATGATGTCATGAACATTTGGGTGCAAGTTTTTCTATGGACATATGTTTTTCTTGGGTGTACCTCTAGAGTTGGAATTGCTAAGTCTATGGTAACTCTTACATTTAACTCTTTGAGGAACAACCTATTTTCCAAAGTGGCTGCATCATTTTCACTTTCCCACCAGTAGTTTCCAATTTTCCCACATCTTCAACAACACTTGTTATTATCTGCCGTCTTGATTAAAGCCATCCTAGTGGGCATGAAGTGGTATCTCATTGGGGTTTTGAATCGAATTTCCCTGATGGCTAATGATGTTAAACATCTTTTCATGTGCTTATTGGCCATTGGACATTTTTTTGTGGAGAAATATCTATTCAGGTCCTCTGTGCATTTTTAGTTGGATTATTTGGTTTTTTATTGAGTTGTAAGAGTTTTTTCTATGTTCTACATCAGGGGTCCTCAAACTTTTTTTTTTTGTTGTTTTTGTTTTGTTTTTGAGACAGAGTCTCACTTTGTTGTCCAGGCTAGAGTGAGTGCCGTGGCATCAGCTTAGCTCACAGCAACCTCAAACTCCTGGGCTCAAGCAATCCGGCTGCCTCAGCCTCCCGAGTAGCTGGGACTACAGGCATGCGCCACCATGCCCAGCTAATTTTTTCTATATATATATTAGTTGGCCAATTAATTTCTTTCTATTTATAGTAGAGGCGGGGGTCTCACTCTTGCTCAGGCTGGTTTCGAACTCCTGACCTCAAGCGATCCGCCCGCCTCGGCCTCCCAGAGTGCTAGGATTACAGGCATGAGCCACCGCGCCCGGCCTCTCAAACTTTTTAAATAGGGGGCCAGTTCACTGTCCCTCAGACCGTTGGAGGGCCAGATTATAGTTTTAAAAAAAACTATGAACAAATTCCTGTGCACACTGCACATATCTTATTTTGAAGTAAAAAAACAAATGGGCAAAAACACCCGCATGTAGGCCGAGCATGGTGGCTCACACCTGTAATCCTAGCACTCTGGGAGGCCGAGGCGGGCGGATTGCTCAAGGTCAGGAGTTCGAACCAGCCTGAGCAAGAGCGAGACCCCATCTCTACTATAAATAGAAAGAAATTAATTGGCCAACTAATATATAGAGAAAAAATTAGCCGGGCATGGTAGCGCATGCCTGTAGTCCCAGCTACTCGGGAGGCTGAGGCAGCAGGATTGCTTGAGCCCAGGAGTTTGAGGTTGCTGTGAGCTAGACTGACGCCACGGCACTGTCACTCTAGCCTGGGCAACAAAGTGAGACTCTGTCTCAAAAAAAAACACCTGCATGTGGCCCGTGGGCCATAGTTTGAGGATGCCTGTTCTAAATCTAAGTCCATTGTCAGATATGGTTTGCAAGTATTCTCCCATTCTATGGGTTGTCTTTGCACTTCTCTTGTCTTTTTTATTTTTCTTTATTTTTGAGTCTTACCTAGAAAACGATGGTTGATTTAAGCACACTTTAGTATCTATGCCTATATTATCTATCTAATGACAGTGAGTAAAGTTTCTTCTGTGAACTCCAGTTAGGATGATACATTGCAGTTGACCCCCTTCTAGCAAAGAAGTCTAAGGCTAGACTTCCTAGAGGAAGTATTTTAAAATGCACTACCTGACTTTAGGTAGGATGCCCACCTGGCACCCACCCACCCCAATAGAAAATTTCTGTGTATAAACACTTCTCATACTTGGAGGCCCCTAGTTTAAGAAGGAAGATTTTAATTGTCTTGGTTTGATTGATAACAGCTTGAGATGTAAATAACTGGTTTCTTTTGAACCTGGTTAACAAGAACAAAAAGTTGTTTGTACACTGCAGTGAACTCACCTGTTTATAGGTGTCTTTATGTAATCCTAGATAGCAGTAAATAGGGAGACAGAGTGCATAGAATATTTGCCTGGAAGTTTTATATAGCTTATAAAAAGAAGCAGTCTGTTTTCACGCTCCCAAGAGGATTTTTGCTACCTATAAATGCAGGTGTCCTGCTTCTTAACAAAAATGGGTAGATCTTTTCTCCTGTAAGTGAAAGATAATAGAAATAGATGAAGCTGAATATTGTGTGCTTTTGATTATGGGTAAGAGTATTGAAATCCATCTCTGAATTTCTTGTCCCACCCCCAGCACATACCCAGTTCCTTGGGTATATGGTTAAGTAGGCCACCCTGGTAGAAGATTCTATTTGGCATAAATGATGGCCCTTACTATGTTAATGCAGCACAGGCTTCTGGAAATACATTCATGTTTTAAGGTGCCAGAGTTTTAAGTCATTAGAACAGAAAACAAAAAGTGTCTGTTTTCCACCCTCCGCTGGGTTCCTCCTTTGACTTAGGGGCCCCAGGGAATACAACATGGCCAGCTGCATTGCCATTCAGTGAGTGACACTTATAAGAGCACCTCTGCATAATGCTAGCCTCCTGAGAGACATAGGACAGGAGTAGGGCTTGTCCCTCTGCCAGTTTACTGAAAGAGGAGGACATTGTATTCAGTGCAAGTCCTAGACCAAATTTCAGAAAGGCGCTTCGGTATTTCGCATTTGTCACCGTGCCCAGGACTCATGCACAGGTCACTAGCTGACTACTTTTCCCATGCCTTGAGAACAGTTAAGAATGAAAAAATGACTCCTTTTTCTGCCTCCCATTTCCATATATCAAGATCCTTATCCTTTAAGCCTAAGGTTGTTTCTAAATCTAGGTCTCAGCAAATGAGAACCAAGATGAGGCTTAAGCACATTTATGTGGGAGGCAAAAGCTGAAGGGTACAATAGACACTAATGAAAGGAGAAATCATTGAGTTGACCCATCAGCAAGAAGAAACTTGACTGTTACGTAGATCTGTTGTGGAATTCACAATAAGCAAATTCCAAATGCACCTTGTAGATTGGTGAGATTTTCTAAGTAATAAAAAATTTAACTCACTCATTCAAAGAGTGAGTCCCTTTTGCTCTTCTCCCTACTTTCCCTTTTGCTATGGTTGTTCTACATAAATGCTCACTAAACTACTTGAAAGCCAGAGGCTGACCCATTTCCTCTTCTCACTGCTGTGTAATACCTAGTGGTATTACAGATGAGAGACAGCAAAGATAAACACTGGTTGGGGAACAGAAATGATATCTGGGTTATTCTAAGTAGATAGTATCTTTGTTAACACAAACACAAGGTGACAGTTTCTTCTCCCCTAATTACATTTGCTTTCCTGTGTGTTAATTACCTTGGTGTTTAATTTTTGCCCTTCCCTTGTTTTTTGATAAATTGTGTAGGCTGTCTCCCAGGAAATGTTTCCTAGTCTTGACAAAAGACAGAGTAACAGCAGGGCAGGTAGAAACTCCATGCTTGAACCTAGTGTCAGTCTTTCCTACTGCTCTGGGCTCTGCATGAGGCTCCTTTTGAAATAAGCTTGAGTGAGCAAGAGAGGACACTCCATAGGGTTTGAATTTAACCGTAGCCCAAAGACATCACTTTCTTTCCAGGCCAGGCAGGGTTGGGGAAACCTCAGAATTACCAGTAAGCTTGAGTTCCAGGTGGAACCCTGTTTGTGGCAGCAAAAACACACTTACATGCTTTTACTCAGCTGTGATCCTCAGAGGGATGTTGAATATTATTTTCTCCTGTCTGCATTTGTGTAGAGAAGCCAATGAAGTACACAGAACTTTGAGTGAGTTTTTAAAAGTCCCTGCATTCTGAAATCAGTCAATGCAGACCTACTCTTGCTTTTCTTGCCACCCCTCTTAGGCTCCTGTGATGAGCTGGGAGCTTTTTAATTACCTTGTTCACTGAACCATCAGACAAGAGTTCTGCTGATTTTAAGTTTTAACAAAGCTTTGAAAACATAAGAGGGAAACTCTACAGTGAACTTTTTCATTTGACAGTCATCAATTATTGGTCAAAATGCATTATGAAAATTCTACTCAATCTCACTAAATGTGTCTAAACCTATAACTTTTCATAGTTCTACACATAAATTGACTGTATTTAACTTTCTTTTATCTTGCTTTCCTTTTTTGAAAGAGCATCATCTTAAATATAGGGAGAATTCTGTCACTAATTTTGACTTTTTGATGAGTGTTTTGCTTTATCCCTCCTTTGTGTGGTCCTAGTGGATTTGTTTGGCATAGGTGACACTTAGCCATTCTAACTTAACAAACTGTCATACCATAGGAAATGCCTAATTCTATGATATCAGACCTCTTTGCAGGCTGTAGTTTGTTGGTGTTGAAGTAAGCTTATGTTGAGAAAAGTGTCTGCAGTTTATTTAAGCTATGGCAAGTAATTCATGTCTAAGAAGTATATGCTTGCTGCGTTTCTTAGAGGGCTTTCCTCAAATCTTACTATATGTGTACATACATGTAGACCTTTAGGGTAATCATTCTTTGGTTAAGGACCATCTGAGAGAAAAGCAGGCCACAGGGAAAAATTACAGCTCTCTATCTCTGAAAAATATATTCAACTCCTAAATAGGTCACGGGGGGTATAACTGAAGGCTTCAGAAGCCCAAGTCAGCACTTAGCTGTGGCATCAAACCACAACAGCATGGTTTAATAACATGCCCAGGAAATTACTTCGGTCCTGTAGGGTGGGGAGCTTTGAGGTTTATGAGTAGAATTGGGGGATGGAAGAGGGTAAGGGTAAAAGAAGGAGGGAATGAGCCCTATGCTGTTATGGCTCAAATGATATTATTCTCCCACCTTTTCTAATAGGCCCTGTCAGGGGTGAGGATAAATGAAGCAGAAATTCCTCCTTAGGGAAAGGCAGCTGAGTCTTAAGCAGAAACATGCTCTCTCAATTTAGTTGGATTTTAAGTAAAGACGTTGTTAGTGTTTTTCATTTTCCAACCCTTTGTAGAATTTTAGGTCCAATAGCTGTAAACTTGCCCAAATTTCTGAGCTGTGTCTGCAAGAAGTGTTGCCTGATTATTTCCTTTTTTTTGATAGTCCACTAAAATTTGACAATAGAATAGTGTCCAGTTTTCCATACCTCTGAGACTTTTCTGGAATACACAGTTGATTCTTCCTTCCAGTGGAATGTTCCCTAAGAGTGTTAGAAAATGACTACTCTGTCTCTGTTCTTGGCGCTGCCTACGGAGATGGTGGCCATCTCCTGTTCAGCATCATGGCCGCCCTCAGGCCCCTTGTGAAGTCCAAGATCATCAAAAAGAGGACCAAGAAGTTAATCCAGCACCAGTCAGACTGATATGTCAAAATTAAGCATGACTAGCAGAAACCCAGAGGTATTATAGACAACAAGATTCAGAGAAGATTCAAGGGCCAGATCTTGATGCCCAACATTGGTTATGGGAGCAACAAGAAAACAAAGCACATGCTGCCCAGTGGTTTCCACAAGTTCCCGGCCCACAACGTCAAGGAGATGGAAGTGCTGCTGATGTGCGGAGTTTGCTCATAATGTTTACTCCAAGAACCGCAAAGCCATTGTGGAAAGAGCAGCCCAGCTGGCCATCAGAATCACCAATCTCAGTGCCAGGCTTCACAGGGAAGAAAATGAATAGACAGCTCATGGTGCACATTCCATTTGTGTTTAAATAAAACCATAAAAACTGCCAAAAAGAAAGAAAGAAAATGACTACAGAGGCCATAATGTTGATCCTTTTCCAAAGCAGGTGGGCTCCAGCATCTATCATGAAGTGAACGAATGAAGCCACTTTTTACATGTAGCCAGCCCATTTTCCATTGTGGAGAAGGCAGAATTGCGAGAATAGCCAAACTAGGCTAGTGATAGATCAGGCCCTGTGGCACTGGGGCTTAACTTGTACAAAAGTTGGCAGAGGGAAGCACCTGGTATAACTGTTGGTGCTCTACCCTCCCTCCCTTCTTTTTTCTCTGCACTAACTTATAACACTCTTCTCCAGGTGTCTTTTGCTGGGAGGATGCCACAAACAAGCTCTACATAGAAGGCGATAAAACTTGGGGGCACAGTCAGCTAGTTTGAAAGGATTGTATGCCTGTGGAAGTGACGCAACTAGCTAAGTTTCTCAATGGGGCATTTGTAGTGGCCTGGCACTTCATTGGTTTCCTTGTTAACACAGCCACTGAGGCTTTGCATGAAAAAACCAGCAGTCCTTGTACTTTTTATGTACTTTGTGGCATTAGCTGTATTTGAGTCAGTAGCTAGGATGAAGAGGGAGTAAAGGATTAAGGTTTAGGGACTCTATGAACTTTCTGTTTTCATCTCTTTAATATCCTTCAATATGGCCATCTTCCTTGCCTTTGGAAGGTAGGCCATACTTGAAGATAAAGCTGATGCTCACTTAAGTGTCCAGAGGAGACTTACTGTTTCTGCTGACATTTAAATTTCATTAAATTTTGTTCCCTCAAAACATATACTCTTTCTCTCTTTCTTCCTTCTTTTCTTTCCTTTTGTTCTTTTTGGAGATGGAGTCTTGCTATGTTGCCTAGGTTGGTCTTGAACTCCTGGCCTTAAGCAATCCTCCCACCTCAGCCTCTGAAAGCACTAGGATTACAGATGTGAGCCACTGCACCCCGCCTAAATTTTTTTTTTAACTTCACCCAGCACCTCTTAGCTTTTCCAGGACATAAGCTGTTTTCAATGTATAACAGGCTGGTTTTCTGTGTGTGTGGGTCCCTTTATAGATCAAGGTAGCTACTAGGAGGCTGAGACACGATTGTGGTCCTATCAGTGATCACCTTCACTCCCCATTTTGGCTAGTACCAACATGTTTTCTTGTTTGTTTGTTTTTTTTGAGACGGCGTTTTGCTCTGTCATCTGGGCTAGAGTGCTATGTTGTCATCCTAGCTCACAACAACCTCAAACTCCTGGGCTCAAGCGATTCTCCTGCCTCAGCCTCCCAAGTAGCTGGGACTACAGGAGTGTGCCACAACACCCAGCTAATTTTTCTATTTTTAGTAGAAATGGGGTCTTGCTCTTGCTTAGGCTGGTCTGGAACTCCTGAGCTCAAGAGATCCTCCCGCCTTGGCCTCCCAGAGTGCTAGAATTATAGGCATGAGCCACCTCGCCCAACCCCAACACGTTTTCTGAGCTGGCGGAGGGCCATAAGGCCAGTCTGAGTGAGAGTAGCATGTATTGTCTTTTGCAACTGGTCTTACACAATGCTGCTAAATATAATTGCAGGATTTTTATCTGGTAGTGGTCCTCAGATGGATGGATGAAACCCACGAACTGTGAAATTAAAAATCAAAACTGCTCAGTGCCATTGTTTGCTTGCTGAACACCTCTTCCCCCACCAAAAGAAGGTGGGGTGACATACATATGATGGTGGTGGCAGTGAAATCCTTCTTAGTCCAACTGATAATTTATTTCAACTGCAGCTGCCATAGATGGCTAGAGATTCTCTGATTCCTGGAAAATGATGGGTTCTGACAGGAGGGACCCTAACAGTTCATGTGACTGACCTTCTTTTGGAAGAGAACCCGAGTGGAAGGCTGTTTGTATATTGTGTACAGATAGGCTGTTTGCATAGTGTTCTGTTAAGTATTTGTATTAAATAGAATATTTTATCAGCCTGGGAGGAGAAAACGGAGTATGTTCTTTCTTAAATACTTTTCATCCACCTGCTTTCTTTTGTCCTAAAACAAAGCAAAGCTTTTAATTTGGTTAAGTGAAATTTTCATGTCTCTGAGGCTGCCATTGGCTCAAGTTTTAAAATGTCAGTGTCACTTAAGGGAATGGATAGTTGCAAGCCACACATCAGTAACCTTACATATTAAAAACAAAACAAAACAGGTTCAGAGCCCAACACCATTTTTATCTGTGTATAAAGGTCTCTATAATAAAAGGCAGTTCTTTCTGCTTCCCGATCTCCCTTTCTCCCTCCACCTCTCCCCTCCTCCCTTTGTTCTCTTCTACCCCTCTCCCTTCTCCCTTCCAGTTCCATATTGAAAAACTGCGTGTGCTGGATAGATAATTAACGCAGTGCTATGGAGCAACAGGTCCCACTGGTGGTGACTGAATCTGAAGTTAATGTTAATGTCGTGCAGGTTCATGTGTATTAATAGGCAAGGGAGATGAGTGAGGTTAGACTCAGATCAACCACACTAGTATATGACTTGAAATAGATCCTCTTAATTAGAGAGCCAAGAACCATGACAACTACCAACATCTTCCACCTGCAGTGGTGAGCTGCAGCCTCATTAGTGAATGAAAGGCATTCTAAATTAAAACTGGGTTCCATCCTTGAGCTGTGAATTAGGATCTTCTGGCTCTGGGCTTTGAATCTTTGACACTAAGAGGTCTGTCAGTGCAGGCATTACTGTTAGTTAAGAGGTGTTTTTGTTTTGTTTTGTTTTGTTTTGTTTTGTTTTGTTTTTGTGTGTGTGTGTGGTTTTCTCCTTGATGACTTCAGAAATAGACTGATCTAGACACCCTCATCAGCAATAAAGACAGGGCATTTGGATTTGTTTATGGGAGTTTAGATATATTGGAATCATGCTTGGCTTTAGGAAGTTTTAGTTTTGAAAAATTAATGTAATTGGTTTGTGTATAGATAACACCGTTAACAATCTGTGGGCCCTCTGGGCCTCAGGAGAGCCACCCCAAACTCTGACAAGCATATCCCCTTCAATTGAATGTGCAGTCTCTGAAGATTCAGAGCTTTATTGTTATGAACTATTTTATAGCTAACAGAAGGTCTTTTAAGATCAGGTGGTGGTTAAACTAAATAGTCACTTTCTGGCCAGGAATTGCAGGCCAGGGCATTTTAAACAAATGATCTGGAAGGAGACTTATCTACAGCAGTGAAGGTGGAAAGATATTCTGTAAAAGATGTATCTTTAGAGGCCGGGCGCTGTGGCTCAAGCCTGTAATCCTAGCTCTCTGGGAGGCCGAGGTGGGTGGATCATTTGAGCTCAGGAGTTCGAGACCAGCCTGAGCAAGAGCGAGACCCCATCTCTACTATAAATAGAAAGAAATTAATTGGCCAACTAATATATAGAAAAAAAAAAATTAGCCGGGCATGGTGGCACATGCCTGTAGTCCCAGCTACTTGGGAGGCTGAGGCAGCAGGATTGCTTGAGCCCAGGAGTTTGAGATTGCTGTGAGCTAGGCTGACGCCACGGCACTCACTCTAGCCTGGGCAATAAAGTGAGACTCTGTCTCAAAAAAAAAAATAAAAAAATAAAAAGATGTATCTTTAAAAGGAACTCTCTTCTCTGCCTGTGGACAGAAATGCCTATCATAGCTTTGTGGGCCATATTTTTTTTTTGAAGCCAGACAGTAAAGTATAAAAGTCCTTGGCCTATTGGCTAAAGAGCTACCAGTTTTCCAAGACAACTATTCTGGGGACATTTATTCCCTGGAAAAATGTACCCACTGCTAGAACTTTTTTTGATCAGGTTTATCAAAATGCAGAAGTACACCTGCTTCTGAAAACTATGGATTCCTCTTAAACCCCTTGAGATCTTTAACTTCACTGTCTTTAAGGGATCATTGGCTGAATTAGCATCTACTGAATAGCTCTGAATTATGAAAAGAGAGTAGGGAAAAGTCCATTGTCACTTTCAGGTACCAAATGACCAAACTTTTGGGGCTCTTACTGATTCTGGCATCCATAAGCAGTTGAGTCCTGTGTGGGTCTGTATGGCAAGAATCACTTTGTAGTAGATTATATGTGGTCTCTTTACCAAGTGTCCTCCTTACTTTGTCTCTAGCTTGTGATCCCTGAAAGCAAGGACCATGTCTGAAATCCCAACACTTAGCACATTGCCTAGCATAAAATAAGCATCCAGTGAATGTTTGAGTGGATGAATGATGTTGGTCCTCTCTCCCCAAAGCTACTTTTTTTTTTTTTTTTTTTTTTTGAGATAATCTTTCTCCGATGCCCAGGGTATAGTGCAGTGGTGTCATCATAGCTCACTGCAACCTCAAACTTCTGAACTCAAGCGATCCTCCTGCCTCAGCCTCCCGAGTAGCTAGGACTGCAGGCATGTGCTATGACACCCAGCTAATTTTTTCTGTTTTTGGCAGAGAAACGGTCTTGCTATTGTTCAGGCTAGTCTCGAACTCCTGACCTCAAGGGATCCTCCTGCCTTGCCTCCCAGAGTGCTAGGATTATAGGCATGAGCCACCACGCCCAGCCAAGGCTACATTTTTTGATGGGGTAGATAATAACTTACTTGCTTTGTGTTCATCCTCCAGTGTGGTACCTAGTCCATCGGTAAGTAAGCAGTGGGGACTCTATGAATATTGACCGATACAGAAGGAAATGCTCAGCCTTGAGGTTAAGGAAAGTACCCCAATGGATATTCTGTTGTGTTCCCCAGAAATAAGAGAACTGCTAAAGGTTCTTAAAAAACAGCTTGGGCTCAAGATTTGAAAGAGCCAGGAAACTTTGATTTGGATTCCAGTGTTGCTCCTTATTAGTTCTCAAGGCTTTAGATAAGTTTGTTTCCTCGCCTATATGATGGGAATAAGAATTATCTTATAGTGTGATAGTGAAGATCAGATAAGAGCATCTGTTAAAATACTTTGTGAACTTAATGCACCAGATATAAGATGAAGTTGTCACTCTGCTATTTCTAGGCTTTAGTGATTTGGAAGCACATTGATGTCTTTACAGGCAGCACTGGCTCCTTATAGTATTTTCATTACTGAGTAGCTGAAACTCTGGTAGACTAATCTCAGTGTTATCTGACTTTTAACTTTTAATGATTTCTTTTTATTAGTATAAAAGATGGCCTCCAGCACCCTGCTTCATTGATAAATAGGGATGAGAGGGAGCTGGGGCAGCTTCTTGTTTTTCTTGACAGGCATATCATGATTTAAAGACTTTGGGATGCACATAATTGTTTCAGAATTGCACACAAAGCTTACGGGAACACCATTCTTATGGGGAAGGAGCTTTGAGATGGGCGGCCAAGGTGAGGAAGTCCTCAGAATGAGTATGTGAGTACCCTGAGGCTGCAGAATCTCCTTTCTCCCTAGAATCTTTTCCCTGTTGGCAGTATTTCTGATAATGGAGCAAAACAGCCTCTTTCAGAACTGGTTCCTGAGCTTACCTGAATGACAGTGTCTTTCCTGGAGCCATTTCAGGACTCCTTTTCCTCTAGGAATTTGAGTTGAAAAGCTGCCTTATGAATAGATTAAAAGAAATTGCTTGGAGCTGAGAGGAAACATGCTCATGAGAAAGTTTTATGATGGGCAATTCCTATGTTCCAGCTATGTCTGTGATGATCATTTTCTAGAAACTTAGACCTTCCTTTCCTGTCCACCGGATCTCAGATATTACTGCCTTCTCTCAAGATACCATCGTTGTAAATTTGTTATTTCAAGATGCATGTTGTCTCTAAGAAAGCAGCGAATCTCAACAACTAAAGAAGTGATGGCCTCACTCATTTAAATGTTCTGTGTTCATCCTGGAGACAACCTCTCACTCCCTAAATTCGCAGCCCCCATCCCACACTTAGGGCAGATCTATGGGCCAGCCAGGTGTGGTGGCTCACGCCTGTAATCCTTGCACTCTGGGAGAGTAAGACAGGAGGATCGCTTGAGGTTAGGAGTGTGAGACCAGCCTGAACAAGAGTGAGACCCTGCCTCTACAGAAAAAAATAGAAAAGTTAGCTCAGTATGGTGGCACACCTATAGTCCCAGCTACTCGAGAGGAGGCTGAGGCAGGAAGATCGCTTGAGCCCAGAAGTTTGAGGTTGCAATGAGCTATAATCATACCACTGCACTCTAGCCAGGGAGCAGGGTTGGCAGAGCAAGACTCTGTCTCCAAATAAAAAAGGAACCTATGGCCATAATCTAGAATTCTGAGAAATGTGTGTTCTTGAACTTGGTGTCTCTAAAAGTGATCCATTAGAAACCAATAAAGAAGTACTTTTAGAGCCTCTTAATACAAGTTTTAAACATTTTATTTCTGTGTTAAGAAAGAAACAAGCTTAAAAATCAAATTGTTTAAAGACAGTTAAAATGAGTGGGGTGTCGAGTTCAGTATTTGAAGTTTAGGGTTGCAAGTATGGACTTTGACTCCCACGTCTTCTCATTGTTTTGTGACTTAGAAAACTGTAAGTAATTTCATATGTGATTTAACTACCAAAACAAGTGCCTGCCCAATTGCATTACCTTGCCTCATGCCTTTGGAGGGGTTATACTCGTTCTTAGAAGCCCATTCTTTTAGTGTTCCCCAGTTCTTTAAAGTTTCATCGAGTGCCTGCCACATGGCAGGCATTATACAGGGTGTGATGGTACAAAAGTAAATGAGGAATAGAGAAGAGGATTCAGGTACGTAATGGTTTGAGTACAGTGTGGTGCAGAAGTGCTGTGGGGAACCAGAGGCTTAGAAAAAGCTTCCTGGAGAGAATACCTGACTTGAGCCTCAAAAGATAGTGTTTACCAGGTAAGGATTAGGGGAAAGGTCGTGTGGTAGTAGGTGGTGACCCTGGAGTGAGCAGAAACACAGAGATGAGAAACAGTATGGGCTGTGCAGGGAGCCAACCGACTGATGGAGCTGGAAAAAGAGTCAGGGTTCTGGCCACTGGGGTCTTTGGGGTCTTATCTACGTTACTAAGGAGTTTGAAATTTATCTTGTAATGGATGGTGGAGGGGCACCATTGAAGGGCTTTTTCAGAAGAGTGATATGATCATAATTGTATTTTGGATAAATCATTCTGCCAGCAAGTTTGGGAATAGACTGAGGAAAGCATGAAGAGTGGCCAAAGAGACTAGTTCACATCCTGGTGAAAGATCTAAGCCCATACCACCTTGCCTCACCCTTCTGCTTTACATGTTTGATGTTTTACATGTTTGATTGTGATACAAAGCCAGTGGGGCATCTGAAAAGAAATGATGAAAAACGGAATCAGAAGTGACAGCTTTCAGGGTTAATTTTAATATGACAGCTGCTAAAGCATAGCAGAGTCTTTTGCAAATTACTTGCATGCATTTCAGTAGTTTGGATGTTGCTTAATACAGAAATATATTGGAGAGAACGAGGAAAGACCATAGGTGACATTCACTTGTGGTCTTCTAGGGTTTGGAGACCTGTCCCAGCAGGCCACTATGTTTCCAGTTTTCTGCTTCCTGGTAAGCATCCTCCTGAGGTTTCACTAAGGAAACAGGGAGTAAGGGAAGCAGTGAGCTGTGAAGGCTTGGTGGGCATCCATGTATGCTCAGGGCTCCAGGGAAGCATGGCAGAGCAGAGGCTAGAAAAATTTGCCAAGCCAGGTGCTGTTTTAAGTAGAAATGGCAAAATAGCATAGTATTAAGCCCTGGAACTTAAAGAGCTTATATATTGTGAAAAATACTCAAGTGGTTTTTTGTTGTTTGGTTTTTGTTTTGTTTTGTTTTTTGCTATTTCTCACATTCTTTGAAGAAAAATTTTCTCCTTACCATTCCAAGTAGGCGACTGCCAAGAACCTAAGGTAGGAATTTCTTAAGCATAAATACTGCCTTATTCAGTATAGCAGTGATTTTCAAACTTTGGTGTTCAGCAAGATCACCTTGAGGGCTTGTTAAACTCAAATTGCTGAGACCCACTCCTAGAGTTTCCAATTCAGTAGATCTGGAGTGAGGTCCCAGAATTTGCATTTCTCATAAATTCCCAGATGACACTGATGCTGCTGATCTGGGGACCATACTTTGAGAATCGCTGTTGTATAGGCATTATAAATGTGATCCTCCCAAGGATTTAATAAGTCTCATGTAGCTCTTGGGGTAACCTTCATGGAAATTGATGACCTGGAGGATCTGTAAGGCCCAGCCCTACACAGCTCTAGTTTTGATTCAGTATTGACTTACTGAGTGACTACTGTGTACACAACCTCTATATTATAAAAATAAAAAGAAGAAGGTCTGGCACAGTGGCTCACGCCTGTAATCCTAGCACTCTAGGAGGCTGAGGCAGGAGGATCACTCGAGGTCAGGTGTTCAAGACCAGCCTGAGCAAGAGCAAGACCTCGTCTCTACTAAAAATAGAAAGAAATTAGCTGGACAACTAAAAATATGTAGAAAAAATTAGCCAGGGCCGGGTGCGGTGGCTCATACCTGTAATCTTAGCACTCTGGGAGGCCGAGGCGGCCGGATTTCTCGAGGTCAGGAGTTCGAAACCAGCCTGAGCAAGAGCGAGACTCCGTCTCTACTATAAATAGAAAGAAATTAATTGGCCAACGAATATATATATATAAAAAATTAGCTGGGCATGATGGCACATGCCTGTAGTCCCAGCTACTTGGGAGGCTGAGGCAGCAGGATTGCTTGAGCCCAGGAGTTTGAGGTTGCTGTGAGCTTGGCTGACGCCACGGCACTCACTCTAGCCTGGGCAACAAAGTGAGACTCTGTCTCAAAAAAAAAAAAAGAAAGAAAAAATTAGCCGGGCATGGTGGCCTATACCTGTAGTCCCAGCTACTCCGAAGGCTAAAGCAGAAGGATTGCTTAAGTCCAGGAGTTTGAGGTTACTGTGAGCTAGGCTGACGCCACAGCACTCTAGCCCAGGCAATGGAGCGAGACTCTGTCTCTAAAAAAAAAGAAAGAAAGAAGAAATCCAATCATTGTCTTTATCCCTCTAATAAAAAAAATAAGAGAACTATCACATGAGGCAAAGCATGAGAAATGCTAAAAGAGAACTAAACTGTGCAACAAGAGGTCCAAGACCATGAGTAATCTGGAAAGACCTTATGGAAGAGCTGTGTTTGATTATCTGTTGCTACTTAAACAAAGCACCCCAAAATTCAGTGGTTTGATACAGAAACTAGTTACCATCTGTCACAATTCTGAGGGTTGCCTGGGCTCAGCTGGGTGGTTTTTCTGTTCCATTGTATAGTCATTTGAAGACCCTATTGAGCTGGTATGTCCAAAATGACTCGCTAACATAGCTGTAGTTGGTGCTGCCTATTGGATTGGAGTTCTGCTGAAGCTGTTCATTGGAATATAGGTCTCCTCTGTGTGTCCTCTCAGAATGACAGCAGTGTCTAAGATGGAACATTCCAAGCATGTAAAGTGAACTCTGCAGATCTCTTAAGGCCTAGCCTTTTACAACATTGTCACCTCTGCTGCATTGTATTGATCAAAACAAGTCACAAGGCAAGCCCAATTCAAGAGGAGGAAAATGGAGTGACTATGGATGGAAGGCTGTGCAAAGAATTTGTAGCTGTCTTTAATCCACCACACTGCTATTTGAGGCAAGCCTAACGGATAAATAAGGTTTTAACAGGCATAGCATTCTAGACAAAGAAATAGCAAGTGTTAAATTTGATTAACAGGAAGGGTACCGGAAGGGGGCCTGGAAAGGTAGAACGTGACCGTGTGACAGTGCTTTGAATAGCAGATGGAAGAGCTTGGACTTGCACTAATAGACTTTTAAAGCAGTGTGGTGGACCTCTCTTTGATTGTATTAGCATGGTGCAGAGTTTCTAAGATAAGAAGGGATGTTCACTCAAGGTATTATAAATGCTGTTGAGTAAGCATTTTGAAAGAAGAGCAAACCCTAGCAGGGCTGTAAGACTGGCCAAAATAGGAGTTTAGGGACATTCAGCTTTGTGCCAGACCTAGCTAGGCTTTTCCCTGCTGCATCAAAGGGTTAGTTACTTAGTCTTGCCCTGTCTTTTCCCCGCAGTAACCCTCCACTGAGTGAAGAGATGTTGCCTCCTGGGGAGTGGATGTGTCACCGGTGCACTGTTCGTCGAAAGGTAATAATGCTGTTTTCTAAAGGCTCTGCCCAAAATGCCAGATCTAGAGCACTGATATTCTAGAGCTAAGATGGCCTGGCCCTCAAGGCATTTTCGTCCCTTTTTCTTGTCTTTTCCAGCCCTGGAATCACCCCACTCTCCCCATGGTGACTGTTTGGAATCCAGTAGGGCCTAAAAATCCAAACATGGGCTGCTGAAATGGGCAGAAGAGGTGTGTTAATTTACTGAGCCATGTTCAGTCACCAGTGGCAGGAGTAGTCTTATCTCCTTGTTGACCTCCTAATAAGTGGCCTGGATGTGACAGCCTTATCCATGGCTAAAGAAAAAGAAGGCTGCTTCTCCAGCTTGATGGAAAAGGGATTGTTATCTCCCCCCAAGGCAAATAAGTCACTGGTATCCAGAGGCTTGGCCAGGTGCATTGCATGGAGAGGATTTTGAACCTGTTTGTACCTCAGATTGCCTAATCTCTCTTTAGCTCCCCTTCCCTCAGCTTTGATAATTCAGTACTGGCTTAAGAACATGGTTCATTATTTTCTACTTTGAGAGTGTTTGTGGGGTACAAGAGCTAAGTGCTCCCTTATCAAAAAAGGAAGTAGGTGTGTTCTACTCAGATTATGATTACCCAATCCTCAAATATATAGGCTATGGATTAGAATTTGTCTGTGAGTTGTAAACTTCCCCCTTCCCTCCCCTCACACTAATTATACATTGAGCAACTTTACTTTGTTGTGACATCACCTCTGTTTTCCTCACCCCTGAACATGATGTCACAGTGAATGATGACTTCCTTAGTTGCAGAAACAGGATGAGGGCATGATTCAGAGATTGTGGTTTATGTGTGTAACAGTTTTCAGCCTTTAAGAAGAAGGTAAACAGTTAGGCAGACATTATTTTTCAAATGCGTGCACAAGAGTTCCTATTAAAAAGCAAGCCAAAGCCAAGTCAATCACCTAACCACAGCTGAAGTTCGATTTCTCCTAAAGCCCATATGCCAGGCTATCTAGCCTGTCCACCTTCCAGGATCCTTTTCAGTGCATCCCCAATTAGGTTACAGCAGGGCCTGTATTGGGACCTGGCAGCCAGGAGGCCTTTTAGAAACTTGCCACTCAAAGAAGCTGGACCCAAAAGGGTTAGGAAGAGCTGAGGGAGACGAAGCGAAGCTGGATAACAAGGGTAGAGAAAAGGAACTAATATTATGTTAGTTTCCATCGTACGCCAGATGTTTTTCTTGTTATCCCATTTAATCCATACAGCCATTGCAGGGTGCCAATAGTAGATCTCCATTTTGGAAAAGAAGAAACTGAGCTCAGAAGTGTAGATTAGGCCGGGCGCGGTGGCTCAAGCCTGTAATCCTAGCTCTTTGGGAGGCCGAGGTGGGCGGATCGTTTGAGCTCAGGAGTTCGAGACCAGCCTGAGCAAGA
>VSMD01038972.1:0-23110 GCA_008750895.1 Mirza zaza | reverse complement strand
GCTTATTTTCATAGCCACGCCCAGCACTAGGGCTTATTTTCATAGCCACGCCCAGCACTAGGGCTTATTTTCATAGCCACGCCCAGCACTAGGGCTTATTTTCAGGGTAGGGCTTCAAAATGTTGCGCAAATGCTCAGAAGTCTTGTTAGGGCTTGTTTTATGGGAAGGTCTTATTTTTGGGGAAACACGATATTTGCTAGATGAATGAATGACTAGGAGGGAGATAAGAGCTTTGTTTTTTTTTTTTGTGAGACAGAGTCTCACTCTGTTGCCCGGACTAGAGTGGTGTGACATCAGCCTAACTCACAGCAACCTCCAACTCCTGGGCTCAAGAGATCCTCCTGCCTCAGCCTCCCGAGTCGCTGAGACTACAGGCATGTGCCACCATTCCAAGGTAAGTTTTTCTATTTTTAGTTGTTTGGTTAATTTTTTTCTATTTATAGTAGAGATGGGGTCCTGCTCTTGCTCAGGCTGGTCTTGAACTCCTGAGCTCAACCAATCCTCCCGCCTCGGCCTCCCAGAGTGCTAGGATGACAGGCATGAGCCACCGCGCCTGGCTGAGATAAGAGCATTAATCAGAGCTTCATGACAGTCAAGAAGGCATCTGGATTTCTGGTACCCGTATGTTCTGGTTCTTATTGCAAGAATCGCCCAAGACCTTTGTCGTTCATCCTATAATTGAGTGGTCCTCAGCTTTGAGTTGTGCATTAGAATCACTTAGAGGACATGTAAAACCGCTGAAATCTGAATGAGGTCTGTGGATTATACCAAAATCCATGTCCTGGTTTCGATATTGTACCATAGCTACATAAAACATCCCCTTTCGGCCAAGCACGGTGGCTCACGCCTGTCATCCTGGCACTCTGGGAGGCCAAGGAGGGAGGATCGCTCGAGGTCAGGAGTTGGAAACCAGCCTGAGCAAGAGCGAGACCGTCTCTACTAAAAATAGAAAGAAATTAATTGGCCAACTAAAAATATATATAGAAAAAATTTGCTGGGCGTGGTGGCACATGCCTGTAGTCCCAGCTACTCGGGAGGCTGAGGCAGGAGGATCGCTTGAGCCCAGGAGTTTGAGGTTGCTGTGAGCTAGGCTGACGCCACGGCACTCACTCTAGCCTGGGCAACAGAGCGAGACTCTGTCTCAAAAAAAAAAAATAAAAAAGTCTCCTTTGGACGAAACTGGGTGAAGGGTACACAGGGCCTGTCTGAATTATTTTTGCAACTTCCTGGGAATCTATAATTATTTAAAAATAAATAGTTTAAAAACATTGGAAGTTTTTCAAAAAAATCATTTAAAAACAAATAGTTAAAACACGTAATTGGGAAATTGTGGGAATGAGTTGAACGATTTACACCGCGATATACTACTCAGTACGAAGATTCGTTCAACATATAGTTCAGTTTATTTACAGAATTAAAGGGTGCTGTGGACTGATTTGTGTCCCCCCCAGAAAAACTTTATATGTTGAAGTCTTAGTCCCCGTGTGATAGTATCTGGGGATGGGGCTTTTGGGAGGTAATCAGGTTCAGATGAGGTCACGAGGCGGGGCCTTCGGGATGGGATTAAGGCCCTTACAAGGAGAGATACCAGAGATAGCTATCTCTCTCTTTCTCTCTCTTTTTGTTTGTTTGTTTTTTTGGTTTGGTTTTGTTTTTGTTTTTGAGACAGAGTCTCACTCTGTTGCCCGGGCTAGAGTGCCATGGCATCAGCCTCGCTCACAGTAACCTCACACTCCTGGGCTCCAGCGATCCTCCTGCCTCAGCCTCCCGAGTAGCTGGGACTACAGGCATGCGCCACCATGCCTGGCTAAAACTATATAGAAAAAATTAGCCGGGCATGGTGGCGCATGCCTGCAGTCCCAGCTACTTGGGAGGCTGAGGCAGGAGGATCGCTTGAGCCCAGGAGTCTGAGGTTGCTGTGAGCGAGGCTGACGCCACGGCACTCACTCTAGCCTGGGCAACAGAGCGAGACTCTGTCTCAAAAAAAAAAAGAAAATTCCTTCCAGTGTCACAGTCATTGTTACACAAAGCGCCATCACAGAAGGAGACATTGCTAATTTCCCATCTCTAACCTAACCTTAAAACTCAGTCTTTTTAAAGTGCGAAGCCGAGGTGGCTTCCGTGCCTTTTAGCCAGACGGTCCCCAGTGTGACTCTGAGTTTGCGTTGGCACCAGGTTGAAAAGAGGGTGGCTTCCCGGCCCTGCTGGGGAAAGACAGCTCGCCGGCTATCAGCTGGGCAGGCCGGGCCGCTTCGATGGTGAACACCGACGACTCTTCGATGCCCATCTCGGGAATATTCCATGCGCAACCCCAAATTTCTGGCAGCTGAAACCCCGGCCCTCCCGCCAGGCCCTGGGCAGAGATAAAAGAATGCGGATGAGGGACAGGAGGATGGGGTGACAACAAGAGGCCCTTTCTCTGCACTCAGGGAGAGGAGCGGGAACGGGGTCAGGCGGGGTGGGGAGGGGACAGGCAGCGCCTCACGGTGCAGGGGCGACAGAAAAGGCACTTTCTCTGCTTTTCATTGAGAGGGCTGGTTCCCCTGTTTTCCAGACCATTTTGAGCACCATTCATTGAGAGGCGCCTTTCTTCTGGAGTGTGTCACCCCAGGACGCTGAGAGCATTCCCATGGCCTGTCCCCACTGCAGCCTGCTAGCTGGCTGGACTTGCTGGATCCTTCTCCCCACGTTCCTCCAACCAGCACCCCGAACGTGGGAAGGGTCAGCTCAAAACGTAGACACCGATACACGGCTTTTCCCCCTTCTTTTTCTTTATTCTTTTGCTCTTTGGGGGAAGATAATATTCTTTTGCTCTTTGGTGGGGGTGGGGGTTACGATAGGGAAAACATGTCTTAACCCTTTGCACTGGGATGTCGAGTGTGACCCGACACGGTTGGCATCGGTAGCGGCTCGTATGTGGAGCCACACTCGACATGTAGTGTCACCGAAGGAGGAGGGGCATTTTTGTTTGTTTTTCCAGTATCTTCTCTTGTTTTCATTAGCATGAAAGGACAAGTAAAATGTCAATGCAGAGACGGTCCAACTAACTTCCAGGGGTGGATTGTTATCCACTTAGAGCAACGTTTAGATGGAAAGTTCCAGACAATCTCACCTCACCCTAATAAAAAACACAAAGATTGTGTCGTTTGCTCTAATAGAAAAATCAAAGGAGGACGAAGAGAGACGATTTATATTTGCGAAACACGTGAACGTAAACCAGGTCTTCATGTGGGTGAATGTTTCGAAAAATATCACACCATGAAAAATTATTATAGAGGTTAAAATTACTCTTTGAATGTATCAATAATTTGAAATATAAAAAATATCCAAATAAATAAGTTGGTATGAAAAGAAACTCCAGTTTTTTATTCTACTGCCGCGCTTTGTAAAATCTGGGGTATTTAGAAAATGAAATCCCGAGTAGAATAAAGGAATCGAGAAAAAAGCAAGCGAGCGCAAAGGGTTAATTCTCTCTCGGTTTGTTTTCCAACATCTTCCATATGATCTGAGAATTGTACATATCTTTTTTTTAATACGAAAAATCTAAAGGAAAGCCATCAAATGCTTTCCTTCCTCTGTCATCAGGCTTTCAGCATTTTTTTTTTTTTGAGACAGAGTCTCACTCTGTTGCCCAGGCTAGAGTGAGTGCCGTGGCGTCAGCCTCGCTCACAGCAACCTCCAACTCCTGGGCTCAAGCGATCCTCCTGCCTCAGCCTCCCGAGTAGCTGGGACTACAGGCATGCGCCACCACGCCCGGCTAATTTTTTCTATATATATTAGTTGGCCAATTAATTTCTTTCTATTTTTAGTAGAGACAGGGGTCTCGCTCTTGCTCAGGCTGGTCACGAACTCTTGACCTTGAGCGATCCTCCCGCCTTGGCCTCCCAGAGTGCTAGAATCACAGGCGTGAGCCACCGTGCCTGGCCACTTTCAGCATTTCCAATACCTGAGATACGAGTTTATTTAAACTTGGGCTTGAGAAACGAGCCAGGGCGAGGACGGCTGCACAGGGCAGTGCCCGGACTCCTGCAGCCAGCTGCCTGACCAGGACCCCAACCCCAAGACCTCCCAGCCGTGTGACCTCACGCCAGTTACGTGACCTCCCTGTGCACCAACTGTCCCCATCAATAAAACGGGGAGGATAACGGCACACATTTCATAGGATTGTTATGAGAATTGATTGGATATGGCTTTGCAGATGCTCAAGAAATATTAACTTGCATGTTTGCTGTATGCCCTCACATGCATGTACTATGTGTCAGCGCAGTCATGCATTGCTTAATGACAGGGGTCTGTTCCCAGAAATGCATGGCTAGGAGATTTTGTCACTGTGTTTACATACCCCTGGACGGTACACCCTCCTGCACACCTAGGCTCCAGGGTAGAGTCCGTCCCTCCCAGGCTGCAAACCTGCACAGCATGTTACTGGACTGAAATGTAGGCAGTTATAACACGATGGTAAGTGCTTAGGAATCTGAACCTATGTGAACATAGAAAAGGCACAGTAAGGCCAGGCGAGGTGGCTCACGCCTGTCATCCCAGCACTCTGGGAGGCCGAGGAGGGAGGATCACTCGAGGTCAGGAGTTCGAGACCAGCCTGAGCAAGAGCGAGACCCCGTCTCTACTAAAAATAGAAAGAAATTAATTGGCCAGCTAAAAATATGTAGAAAAGATTAGCCGGGCATGGTGGCGCATGCCTGTATCCCAGCTACTCTGGAGGCTGAGGCAGGAGGATCGCTTGAGCCCAGGAGTTGGAGGTTGCTGTGAGCGAGGCTGATGCCATGGCACTCTAGCCCAGCAACAGAGTGAGACTCTGTCTCAAAAAAAAAAAAAAAACAAATAGTTGGGTGGGAGGCCCCAGCTCTGTTGCCCCTGGACTCCCACCCTGTGTCTTCAGGGTCCCTAAGTCACTCAGGGCCAGATGGGCTCCCAAGAAGCTAACAGCCCTCTGCCCCCAAATCCAAACCCCCGTCCTGGGGGAGAAGGGATGTCCCAAAGCCCTGCCCGTGGGTTTTCCAATATCCCAATTTCATGCTTGTTATTATGACTTATAAAAGCTCACTGGGTTTGTTTTGAAGACAAGAGAAAAAATAACATGACGCTATTTTAAACGGCTACAAATATTTCAAATATGACCCGAGGCAGTAAAAATGCTGTATTTCCCAAACCGCAAACCCTGCTCCTTGTTAAAATCCAATTCCCGTCGGAGTGTGGGACGCAGAGTCAGGATGCCAAGATGAGGGCATCACACTTTATCTTTCTCTGAGTAGCTGCAAAATACCGTTTTCTCCGCCACTTTCATTCCTGTGTTTCACAGCCCGAGTTCATAAAACTGCTGGGAAACCGTACTCCAAATGTTATTCAGACTTTCCTTTCATGATGTTTGAGACTCTCCAGTTTTAAGGCCTCATGACAGTTGGATTTGGGAGGACAGGACATGGTGGAGAATGAAAAGGCAACGTATAGCGTTTCTGCTACCGTGTTTCCCCGAAAATAAGCCCTCCCCATAAAATAAACCCTAGCAGGATGTCTAAGCATGTGCGCAATAGAAGCCCTACCCCGAAAATAAGCCCTAGTGCTGGGCGTGGCTATGAAAATAAGCCCTAATGATGGGCGTGGCTATGAAAATGAGCCCTAGTGGTGGGCGTGGCTATGAAAATAAGCCCCAGTGCCGGGCGTGGCTATGAAAATAAGCCCTAGTGATGGGCGTGGCTGTGAAAATAAGCCCTAGTGATGGGCGTGGCTATGAAAATAAGCCCTAGTGGTGGGCGTGGCTATGAAAATAAGCCCCGGTGCTGGGCGTGGCTATGAAAATAAGCCCCAGTGCTGGGCGTGGCTATGAAAATAAGCCCTAGTGATGGGCATGGCTATGAAAATAAGTCCCGGTGCTGAGCGTGGCTATGAAAATAAGCCCTAGTGATGGGCGTGGCTATGAAAATAAGCCCCGGTGCTGGGCGTGGCTATGAAAATAAGCCCTAGGGCTGGGCGTGGCTATGAAAATAAGCCCTAGTGATGGGCGTGGCTATGAAAATAAGCCCTAGTGATGGGCATGGCTACGCAGCGCATCTGCACAACCCATGCATGTCGTCGCAGAGTGGGAAAGAACACAAGCAGCCCTTCTCATCTGCCCCGTGACAGCTCTAGTGCTCGACAGGAGAGATCGGGGCCAGTGGTTCTAAAGGAAATAGAGTCGCAAGACATTCAGGATGGGATTTGGTGTTTGGAGAGTGATGATGATGTTCCAGAAGAAGACGACTTCACTCTATTGGAATCAATGTAGATGGTTGTACTGTACTTAAAAAAAATAACACGTCCCCTGAAAATGAGCCCTAGGGTGTCTTCTGGAGGAAAAATAAATATAAGACCCTGTCTTATTTTCGGGGAAACACGGTACTTCTTTTGATGTTAGAAGTGGAAAGCACAGGTCATTTTAAGAGTGGCTTCCACTGTTTTCTTGCTGTTTGTCGATGGTGCTCAGAGCTCGGGACTCGCCCTGGTTCGTTTTGCGACGTGCTGTGCCAAGCGCAGTGCCTGACACCGAGCGTTCAGCAGACATTTGTTGAATGAATGATCTATTTAAAGAATGGAGACCTAAAAGGGAAACAAAATTGGCATAACTCGCTTTGTTTTTACTATATTTAAGTAAGTGGACTGTTTTATGTTAACTGTATGGTTTAAAATTTAAACACAATATTTGTGCCTACATAAATAGTTGGAAAAGGTAAAATGTCATAACACTGGGTGTTTGTTATTAAAGTTGGAGCTTGCCTTTGGATTATGACAACTTGATTTAAAACAAGGACTGGATTGTTCCTTGCTCCGCTTACTCTAAATTTCAGTGTTTTGCAACGTCAAATCTTTCTTTGGGATAGAAACAGACGTCGACAAAGGCTGGGTGCCGTGTGGAACGTTGCATCTGAGCGTCGCCCTTGCTGGGTGGTTGAAGGCGAGATGGACAGAAGCTGTCCCAGCAGTGGACGACTTGAACTTGACTTATTCAAGTTCAAGTTCAAGTTCAGGGAGTTACAGGGAAAAGAAAGGTGATGTTTTTCTCCCTTAACGTTTTAAATAAAAAAATCGAGGGTGTGTGTGCAGAAGTTGAATGACATGTACTATTAGAAGATAGTTTTCTCTCTTTGCCTCGGCACCCCACCAAAACACACACACACACACACACACACACACACACACGGCCTGTCTAGCGTCAGCCTCTGTGGTTGTCACAGAGTGAAGCCATCCTCCACTCAAGGAGGTTTAAAATTCCAAGAAAGCCCCCACCATCTCTGCGTCCTCACATTTTATCTTATCTTGGGCCTCTTCTTCGTGATCTGCGTCTGTGCTCACTGTCTATCGGCCGACGTGTCTGAGATGCGCTAGAACCTTAAAATTAAGGAAGTTTTGTGGAGAGGTTGGTTAACAGACGCAAAATGACAGCTAGATAGCAGGAATGAGCCCCAGTGATCTGCAGCGCTGTGGAGTGAGCATGGAAAGTATAATTTAGTGTGTATTTTCCAAGAGCTGGAAGACAGGATTCCGAAGGTCCACAACACCAAGAAATGGAAAATGTTTGACGGGATGGAATGCTGATCGCCCTGGTTTGATCATTACACACCGCATACCCATATCAAAATATCACTCTGTACTCCATGAATATGTAAAATTCATACACGTCAAACTAAAAGGAAAAGGAGGGAAAAAGTTCTGTCGAATAAAAAAACAAAACAACAAGCAAACCAAAAGTTCAAGGGGAAGAGACTTCTGGAAGAACGAGACCAAGTTCAGATCCCAGCCCAGCGCTTGCCGTCTCTGTGGATTTAGGCAAATTGCTCGTTCTCTGGGGCCTGCCTTTATTGCCTCATGTGTCGAGATAGAAATCATAAGAGACCTTCCCCTGGAGTTGCTGTGAGGCTAATCCTAGCACTCTGGGAGGCCGAGGCGGGTGGATCGCTCAAGGTCAGGAGTTCGAGACCAGCCTGAGCAAGAGCGAGACGCCGTCTCTACTATAAATAGAAAGAAATTAATTGGCCAACTAATATATATAGAAAAAATTAGCCGGGTGTGGTGGCGCATGCCTGTAGTCCCAGCTACTCGGGAGGCTGAGGCAGGAGGATCGCTTGAGCCCAGGAGTTGGAGGTTGCTGTGAGTGAGGCTGACACCACGGCACTCTAGCCTGGGCAACAGAGTGAGACTCTGTCTCAAAAAGAAAGAAGAAGGCCGGGCACGGTGGCTCATGCCTGTCACCCTAGCACTCTGGGAGGCTGAGGCGGGAGGATCGCTCGAGGTCAGGAGTTCGGAAAAAAAAAAAGAAAAGAAAAAAGAAGAAGAAAATGGATGTGGTAGTAATGGATTTATGATAATGAATTCTTCCTGGATTAAATTCTTCTGTATACAATCACAGTGTTAAACATGAGTTTTAAATTTGTTTTTAATAAATGACAGGGCGTAGGAGGGGACACATGCCCAGAGCCCGTGGAAGTCACGACAGGTGGGGCCTGCTGGTGGTTGACCCCTCAGGACGCCCTGTCTTTGAACTTCTGAGTAGAAAACGAGCAATGCGGAGGAGAGCAGGCACGTCCTTGGTTCGGCTGTCCCCTTGTCCCCTGGATATCGGCCTGCCGGGTCTGTTCCTTCCCTGCAGGAGCCACGTGGCTCAGAGCCTTCCATGAAAGGCTCATCTTCTGCCCCTTTGCAGTAGGGGCCCCCATGTGGCCGGGTTTGCCCGGGACTCTCCCGGTCTGGGCACCGAAAGGCCCACGTCCCAAAAAACGTCTCAGTTTCCTGGGCAAACCAGGGCCGAGTGCGCCACCCTGTACCCAACCAAGGTCAGAAAGTCCAGGCACCTGCAGTGGTGTCGCCGGGATTGTCTGCCGCGGGCGCCCCTCGGAGAGAAGAAACTGCAAACACACACGTGACCAGGGCCACGAGCCCTACCCACTGCGGCCACATAAATGCACAAAGCATTTTGTGTAATTTGGTTGCTTTCATATAGAAAATAATAAAAATTAACGCTTTGCACTCGGGTGTCGAGTGTGGATAATGTCGAGTGGATGATGAGAAGAAAGCGAGCGAGTGCAAAGGGTTAAAAGGCCGATAACCCTAACGACAGCATAAGCCCTGCTGACGTGTTCTTTCTTCACTGTACGTTGTGCACCTACTGGTAATGTTTCTCTCTCATATGATACAGAAAGACTTAAATACAGAAAAAAGAAAAATCCCCTCTGCCTCCAACTTCAACCTTCAGGCCTTCTTTGCAAAAGGAGCCAGTGTCAACATTTTCTTATAGATCCCTTCCCAAAGACGATTCTGAGTCCCTAACATTGTTAGCCTAATTCCAGAGTCTCCGTTTCTAACCACTTAACATCCCAGCTCCACGGGGCACTGGGGGTGACTTTGGCATATTTCTTTTTTCTCTTTATTTTTGAGACAGAGTCTCGCTTTGTTGCCCAGGCTAGAGTGAGTGCCGTGGCGTCAGCCTCGCTCACAGCAACCTTAGACTCCTGGGCTCAAGCGATCCTCATGCTTCAGCCTCCCGAGTACCTGGGACTACAGGCATGCGCCACCGTGCCCGCCTAATTTTTAGTTTTTAGTTGGCCAATTAATTTCTTTCTATTTTTAGCAGAGACGGGGGTCTCGCTCTTGCTCAGGCTGGTCTGGAACTCCTGACCTTGAGCGATCCTCCTGCCTCAGCCTCCCAGAGTGGTAGGATGACAGACGTGAGCCACCTCGCCCGGCCATGAGCATAAATAATTTGACCCAAGGCCGTAGGTGTACATCCTTCCACAGAGGATTCAGAAATAGAGAACCATTTAATTTTCAAGCATTTCCCTCAAATAAGTGTACCTTGATGCCCCGAATCCAAGATCCCAAATGCTGTTCCTGCCATTTAAGACTGTGGGGGCCTCAGGGAGGAGGGTTGGCTGCAGGTCACCACCTCCCCTCCCACCTTCCAGCCCCATGGGAGGCTGCAGACCCCAAGCCCGGGCTTCCTGCATGACCTCCTGCCCCTGGTGTCACCGCGTGTCCCAGGTGCCCTCTCTGTGCCAGCGCAGGAGGTAATCACCCTCGCTGGCCCCACACCAGCGGCATTCTCCTGGGGCTGCTCGTTAGCACAAGCGTGGGGAGGCAGGCGGGCTGGCAGACGTTCCTGGTCATCTCGTCCGGGCTCCTGCGTCATCAGAAAGTGGAGCTTTGGCTGGGCGCGGTGGCTCACGCCTGTCATCCTAGCACTCTGGGAGGCCGAGGCGGGAGGATCGCTCAAGGTCAGGAGTTCGAGACCAGCCTGAGCAAGAGTGAGACCCTCGTGTCTACTAAAAATAGAAAGAAATTAATTGGCCAACTAAAAATATATATAAAAAATTAGCCGGGCACGGTGGCATGTGCCTGTAGTCCCAGCTACTCGGGAGGCTGAGGCAGGAGGACCTTGTGAGCCCAGGAGTTGGAGGTTGCTGTGAGTGACGCTGATGCCACAGCGCTCTAGCCCGGGCAACAGAGTGAGACTCTGTCTCAAAAAGAAAAAAAGAAAAAGAAAAGAAAGGGGAAGAAGATACTCTTTCCTGAGAAACAAGGTTTCTAGGAAAAAAGGTGTTCAGTTTTTGAGGAGGCCTTGTCTGTAGGTTCTTGTCCCTGCCCCTGAGAGAAACCTGCCACCCACCCGGGCAGGTCTGTTTCGCTGGTGGCTCCATGCCATGGAATAGCAGGCAGCTGAGGCCGCTGGGTCCACCCATGAGCTTGTAGAATAAAAATGAGGGGAAATATCTTTGTGACAACACCGGCCAACATTTCTCAAAGCGTATTTCATGGGACCCTTATTCTGGGGTGGGGACAATCTTAAAAGATGTTAGGAGTAAAAAGATTTTTTATGGACAAATAAGTTTGGGAAAGCCCGAGTTACAGAAAGCTGGACAGGGTACTTTGCAGCAGGACTTCTCAGAGCCTTGAACATACAGACGTGTAGTGTGCATGTCTGAGAGAAGAACAGCATACGGTATTCCCCCAAATTATTTGACTGTATGTCTTAATTTGGATTCTCCCCAAAGCACAGGCATCAGGTATAGTTGATTTGGGAGTTGATTCCAGTAATCAGAAATGAAGAAGCAAGGCCAGGCACGGTGGCTCACGCCTGTAATCCTAGCACTCTAGGAGGCCAAGGTGGGAGGATTGCTCGAGGTCAGGAGTTCAAAACCAGCCTGAGCAAGAGCGAGACCCCGTCTCTACTATAAATAGAAAGAAATTAATTGGCCAACTAATATATATAGAAAAAAATTAGCTGGACAACTAAAAATATATAGAGAAAAAATTAGCCAGGCATGATGGCACATGCCTGTAGTCCCAGCTACTTGGGAGGCTGAGGCAGGAGGATCGCTTGAGCCCAGGGGTTGGAGGTTTCTGTGAGCGAGGCTGACGCCACCGCACTCACTCTAGCCTGGGCAACAGAGTGAGACTCTGTCTCAAAAAAAAAGAGAAATGACTACACACATAGAAATGGGGGTAGTAAAGAAAAAAAGAGAGAAAAAAAATTGTAAAGAAAAAGTTTAAAATATAAATAAATTTAAAGAGAAAAAATTATTAAAAATATTAAAAAATTTAAAAAAAAGAAATGATGAAGCCGGAAGAATGAAACAGGGAGATAACAAGAGGCAATAAAAGTACATTAACGAGCTGGTTCCCACTGCGAGCAACTGGAAGTCAGTATTGCTGGAAAACCTCTAAAGGACCATATAAAAGATGCCCCCAAATTGTCCCACTAAGAGCTGAAGCAACAAGGGCGCCGGTTCTCCATTGGTTGAATGTCACCCCTGCAGGGTTAAGTGCCCTGCACTTCCCGGGTTTGCACCTGCTTCAAACCTGGTTGCTATGGTTTGAATGTCCCCTCCAAAACACATGTTGGAATTTAATTGCCATTGTAAAGTTGCTGAGAGGTGGGACTTTTAAGCGGGGCTTAGGTCATGAGAGCTCTACCCTCCTGAATGGTTTAGTGCCATTAATGCAGAAGTGGGTTACCTATCACAGGAGTGGGCTCCTGAAAAAAGGGTGAGTTTGGCCCCCTTTCCATCCCTGTTCCCCCCACTTGTTTGCCCTTCCACCGTCTGCCATGGGAGAATGTAGCACAAAGCCCTCCCCAGGGCCAGTGTCGTGCTCTTGGACTTCCCAGCCTCCAGAACCATGAGTCAAATAAATGTCTATTCTTTGTAAATTACCCAGTCTCTGGTACTCTGTGATAGCAGCAGAAAAGGGACTAAGATGCTGGTGGACTAGCCCCCCACAGCTTTGAGAAAAGCTCTGAGGCAGGAAAGCCAAGAGACACTGAGAGAAATGTTTGATGTGGAACTCCGGCCATGTGCGTGGAACTTTCCACACGGCTACCCTGAAATAAGGTGGGCCAAAGGGACGTGGAATGAACACAAGGTGCTCACCACAAAAGCCTTTCTGTTTCCCCTGCACATACCAGATTTATAGCCCTCCTAAGAACACATAGGAGGGGCCGGGCGCGGTGGCTCACGCCTGTAATCGTAGCACTCTGGGAGGCCAAGATGGGAGGATCGCTCAAGGTCAGGAGTTCTAAACCAGCCTGAGCAAGAGCAAGACCCTGTCTCTATTAAAATAGAAAGAAATTAATTGGCCAACTAAAAATATATAGAAAAAAATTAGCTGGGCATGGTGGCGCATGCCTGTAGTCCTGGCTACTGGGGAGGCTGAGGCAGGAGGATCCCTTGAGCCCAGGAGTTTGAGGTTGCTGTGAGCGAGGCTGACGCCACGGCACTGTAGCCCGGGCAACAGAGTGAGACTTTGTCTCAAAAAAAAAAAAAGAGCACATAGGAGGAAAGTATGCTCTAAGCTGACCCCCTTATTTCATAGATGAACAGAAAAGTCCAGAAGGAGCATGACTTACCCAAGGTACCCCGCAGTCTTCCAAGAGAGGCATGCTGTGTTTCCAATTCCTCCTCTGTGAAATGGGACCTATTGCCGTACCCGCCTCCACGGTGAGGTAGCACATTGCGTGCTTAGAACAGTGCCTGGTGCATAGTGAGGGCCCGAGAACATTTCCTTGTTATTTGCCAGAAAATGAGAGTGGTTGCGCACACACGAACTGCTACCATGACGCCAAGTTCCCACCATGCTGTGGAAGGCCATAGCCCTTCAGTTCCAGAAGCTCGCTTTCTTAAAACGAACAAGTGAAGAGTCTCAGGCGAGGCATCCCAATGCCCACAGTCCAGAGTCCATTTGGAAAAGAAAAGAGCTAAGCTCGTTAGCTGACATGACTGCCAACCCCATCCACCATCATATACTAAAGGGAGGGTCACTTGTCTTTTTCCCTCCCTTTTTTTGTAAACATAGTCAATGAAAAAAATAACATAAGACCCTGAGGGGGACAGGGAAATGTTGACTCTGGCATAAAGGTATTTCACCCTATCATTATAACAGTTACCACTTGTTAATCACCTCAAGTGCCACTTTGTAGGGTCCTTTATGTGTTATTCATTTAACCTTCTGCAAGTGTTTATCAAGCGCCCACTGTCTGCCACGCTCCACTCTAGACAGTGGGCATGGCTCTGGACAGAACAGGCAAAAATCCCCACCCTCCTGGGGCGTGGGTCTGCCCGGGAGAGAGAGCGCGCACAGCAAATGAGAAATGCGTCCGTGGACCAGGTAGCCCGTGCTGCATAATGCGCCACTCCACATCATTTATTCAGCTCCCAACTCTGCAGGTCCGTGAGTCCGGCTGGCTGGTCCTTCTGGTCTCCTCTGGGCTGACTCACGGGTCCTGGGAGGCAGCTGGCTGGCCGGCGGCCGAGGGCTCAGCCACCTGGGGCCAGCTGGAGCAAACCCGGCCGTTCTGGTCTCTGTGTGTCTCCCATCCCTCCGCCAGCCCAGGGGCTACACGCTCGCACGGCCAGACAGGGGTGAGAAGGAAAACAGCCCCATCCTGCGAGAGGGCACACGGGAATGTGCACACGCCCTTCAAGTCTCTGCTTCCATCCTACTTGCTAACATCCCATTGGCCAAGAAAAGTCACATGACTGGGTGATGGGGGCCTATAGCCCTATCCCATTGGCCAAGAAAAGTCACATGACTGGGTGATGGGGGCCTATAGCCCTATCCCATTGGCCAAGAAAAGTCACATGACTGGGTGATGGGGGCCTATAGCCCTATCCCATTGGCCAAGAAAAGTCACATGACTGGGTGATGGGGGCCTATAGCCCTATCCCATTGGCCAAGAAAAGTCACATGACTGGGTGATGGGGGCCTATAGCCCTATCCCATTGGCCAAGAAAAGTCACATGACTGGGTGATGGGGGCCTATAGCCCTATCCCATTGGCCAAGAAAAGTCACATGACTGGGTGATGGGGGCCTATAGCCCTATCCCATTGGCCAAGAAAAGTCACATGACTGGGTGATGGGGGCCTATAGCCCTATCCCATTGGCCAAGAAAAGTCACATGACTGGGTGATGGGGGCCTATAGCCCTATCCCATTGGCCAAGAAAAGTCACATGACTGGGTGATGGGGGCCTATAGCCCTATCCCATTGACCAAGAAAAGTCACATGACTGGGTGATAGGGGCTTTTAGCCCCATCCCATTGGCCAAGAAAAGTCACATGACTGGGTAACAGGGGCCTACAGCTCCATCCATTGGCCAAGAAAGGTCACATGATCGAGTGATAGGGGCCTACAGGTCAAAAGATGCAGATACAGGGAGGCCATTAGCACCATTAAATAAATCACTTTGCCACAGATAGAAAATAAGGGCTCCAGGAATAAAGCAGAGAGAGACAGAGATGCTGAGGCTAGAGATTTAAAACAGGAGGGCCAGGAGAGCCCTCCCCGGGAAGGCGACATTTGAGGACGATTCGTTTCTTCATGTGTTAGTATTTGCTAACCTCATTTCTAATTATCACAACAAAACCACCCATTCCGCCATTATCCCCATTTTACAGATGAGAAAATTAAAGCTCAGATTGGTTTGGTTAAGTTACCCTAAGATCTCATAACCAGTAAGTGGCCGTAATATTAACTAGGACTCTTTCTATTTCAACCCATCCCAAACCAGTGTAGGCGAAAAAAAAAAAAATTTTAAAAACAGGTGCAAGAGGGGGGACTGGTTGGCTAGAAAACCGGAAAGGCCGCCAACAGACTGGCTCTCAGACACAGCTGGAGCCGGGCCTCTGCCCCTGCCATTGGCATCCTGTTTCTCTCTCTGCAGTCCCGAGCCCAGCTCCCTCTGTGTTGATGCCATTCGTGGGCAGGGTCCCCCGCAGCGTCAGGCTGGCCACCGGCAGCTGCTTCTGACGTCAGGAAGTCCAGGAAGAAACAGCTGCCTGTTTTCTGGCAGTTCCCACCTGAGTTTAGAGACTCACTCCGGTTGGACCCGTTTTGGTCCCGAGCACCCCTGGACGTTCACAGTGGCCAACAGAGCGCGACGTGACACCTGACTTAGCACTCACGTGGCCTCTGCCCAGGCCTGTCTTCTGATAGCTGGGCAGCACTGTAGGGGCTCGATCATCAGATAATAAATGAAGGAATAAATAAATAGACTGGAATGAGGGCTTCCCGAACTTGCCAAGTGGGAGTAAACACATAAAGCTGTCTTCTTACCAAATGATGTCCAAACTCTCTCACTTCTTTAAAATGAAAGATAACAGCTTTTCTCGTGCCTTCCCTTGTTCCCGACACACACCCACCACCTTTGTGGATACCATGCAGCTTTAAAATAATTATTGATTGAAGTCTGCAAGGCACAAAGGTGGAGCACTTATGGCACAGAGAACACCATCACTTTTTACCTGGAATCACGACACAGGCCAGTCCTGGAGCCCAAAAACAGACAAGTCTGATGTCCAAAGGCTACCAAGCCATTACAGCAAAAACTCAACAGGTTCTTCTATGGAAAAAAATACAAGTGACATGTCAAAGGCCTCTTTCAGAAGAATCAAGGGTGGCCAGGTGCAGTGGCTCACGCCTGTAATCTTAGTTCTCTGGGAGGCTGAGGTGGGTGGACTGCTTGAGGTCAGGAGTTCGAAACCAGCCTGAGCAAGAGCAAGACCCTATGTCTACTATAAATAGAAAGAAATTGATTGGCCAACTAATATATATAGAAAAAAATTAAACGGGCATGGTGGCACATGCCTGTAGTCCCAGCTACCCGGGAGGCTGAGGTAGGAGGATCGCTTGAGCCCAGGAGTTGGAGGTTGCTGTGAGCGAGGCCGATGCCACGGCACTCACTCTAGCCAGGGCAACAGAGTGAGACTCTGTCTCAAAAAAAACAACTTGCACAACTGCATACCGAGAAGAATGAATTTCACATTTATCATTTATAGCTTAATTTTTAGAAAGGAAAAAACAAAGAAGAGATGGGAGAAGATTGCTCTAGGCAGCTCGGCTGGCACTGACACTTCAGGGAGCACTGACTTCCTTCCTAGAAAGTGCGTTGGATGGAAACATGTGTTGGTTTCCTCAGCAAATATTTATTGAGCACCTACTATGTGCCAGGCACTGTATTAGGCACAGAGAACACTACAGTTAACAGGACAGAGGGAACTTATGAGCCTCCTGTAGCTTATATTCTGGTTTAACTTTTTAAAAAATTTAAAGAAGATAATTTCAGCTAGCTGTAATAAAATAAGAAAATAAAATGAGGTGATAAGAGACAGCGAATGTCCTTAAGGTCAGAAAATGTGACGTGAGTGATCAGTAGCATCCAGGGCACTGGAATGACCAAACCCAAAGTATCACCAAAAGAATGGATTCAAGGGTTTTTAACTCAAAAAAGTCCTAGTCAATACACATCCGGTGAACTCTCACTGTATCCATGTACAAGTTACCCGAAGGAACATTTTGAACCCAGGGGGTTTCTCTGCGCCACCTAATACGCAGGTCACAGGGCTTTTGCTGGGCTTCCCGGCCACTCTGGGAATGCTCATTAATTTTAACAATAAACTCCAGGAAACATATTGAGAAAGAGAAATGAGCTGGGGCTGGGATCCCATTATTCACTCTCAGGACTTGGAGCAGGGCTTTCTGGATTATTCACACGGCCACTCCCGTCCGTGCTCAGTGGATTTATCTTCTACTCTTTTGCACAATATTAAAACATGACAATTCCTCTCCAACCTGCACTGTTTGCTTCTCTTTATAATTCACGAACAAAGCGTTCTTCCCTTCCCCTGGACTCTCCCCTACTTTCATCCCCAGGAAAACCACACGACCTTAAATGCTTTTTTGGGTCGGGTGGCTTCTTCCTGCGTCTCAGCCTCTCATGTCCGGAGAACATTCCGCCAGAATTTGCCTCCCTCGTTTACAAGGTGTGTTTCTTGGCTGACTAAGACACATCCTTTCTCCCTTTGTCTTCTGCTTACCTGGAGAATCCTTCAAGCTCAAAATGTTGACATAGAGTCAAGCAATTGTCAAAAGTAAGAGTGGGCCGGGCACGGTGGCTCATGCCTGTCAATCCTAGCACTCTGGGAGGCCAAGGCGGGAGGATCGATCGAGGTCAGGAGTTCGAGACCAGCCTGAGCAAGAGCGAGACCCCGTCTCTACTATAAATAGAAAGAAATTAATTGGCCAACTAATATATATATATATATAGAGAGAGAGAGAAAATTAGCCGGGCATGGTGGTACATGCCTGTAGTCCCAGCTACTCGGGAGGCTGAGGCAGGAGGATCGCTTGAGGCCAGGAGTTGGAGGTTGCTGTGAGCTAGGCTGACGCCACTGCACTCACTCTAGCCTGGGCAACAGAGTGAGACTCTGTCTCAAAAAAAAAAAAAAAAGTGAGAGTGGAAATGACCTCGGGTGTCTTTGCAAATGCACCCTGTTGTCCTCCACACTTTCTATCCTACCCCACTTCCNCCCCCCCCCCCCCCCGAATGCAACCCGATTTGGGTGGCTCCACAGCCATCTTTGGCATGCAGGTCAAAAAACCTGGTCATTGGCTCAGAAATCGGGAGTCAAATCGTTATGTCATGATACCCAAACTCTGGCGAAGGTTGCAAAATCCGTTGCAAGTTGTTCCTGAATTTCCAGTGCTCAGAAAAGAAGACACCTTGTCTTTTGTCGCCTTGAGCTGTTTACTCAGGGCTGCGACTGGGTTCTCCACCTTTCACACACCCAGAATGGATGGCGCCCGGCCAGTTGGCATTGTCGGACTTGATTTGTCCACAAGCACGGCTTTCTCTTCTTTCACTCGCTGTGAATGTCAGGAATCTTCACTGGGAACTCACAGAGAAGTTGACAATCTTGGGAAGCCTCTGGCAGAAGAGATTATAAAGTCGCTCCCTGCTAAAGAATGGCCTGCCCCAGCGGGTCTAGACAACGCAAAAGCCACTCTCGAGTGAGGACTGGGGTCCTGCCCCTCTCGTCTTGCAACCTGGGCTCTCCCACCCGTGTTACTCGCGGGGCGCAAAGACTGGCAGTTTTGCACTTGAAACGTCCGTGGCTTTGGGGCTGGCCCTGTGGCCCTGGTGACATGCGGTAGCAGCGGTGATTCCCAAAGCTGCGAGGGCCAACCTGATTCTGAAGAAGTCATCAGGGACGTGTGCAAAGGTGAAGGCACAACGGTATGCATGATGGTGGCATTTGTGACAGCAAAGGGGAGGAAGAGGAGGAGGAGGGAAAGAAGAAGGAGGAAGGAAGGGAGGTGGGGAGGGAGGCAGGGAGAGAGGGGGAGAAGGAGAAAACAAAACAAAACAAAAAAGAGGGGAGGGGACCATCCAAATGTTCGATAATGGAGCACTGGTTGAGTAATTTGATGATGACACCAGGCAGTCATGAAAACTGACACTATGCCGTATGATGGCATGAATGCTTTTTGTCCCCTATAAATACCAGCACACTAGAAGGGAACTAGTAATATTTGGTAAACGAATGTTCAAGAATTACTCTTAACTTGCAAAAAAACTTGTGCTTATATGTACAATGTGATCTCATTTTTTGTTTTAAAATTATAGAGAGAGGCCAGCGTGGTGGCTCACGCCTGTCATCCCAGCACTCTGGGAGGATCACTCAAGGTCAGGAGTTCGAGACCAGCCTGAGCAAGAGCGAGACCCGATGTCTCCTAAAAATAGAAAGAAATTAATTGGCCAACTAAAAATATATATAGAAAAAAAATTAGCCAGGCATGGTGGTGCATGCCTGTAGTCCCAGCTACTCAGGAGGCTGAGGCAGGAGGATCACTTGAACCCAGGAGTTGGAGGTTGCTGTGAGCTAGGCTGACACCATGGCACTCAGTCTAGCCTGGGCAACAAAGTGAGACTCTGTCTCAAAAAAAAAGAAGAAGAAGAAGAATAGAAAGAAATTAATTGGCCAACTAATATATATAGAAAAAATTACCGGGCATGGTGGTGCATGCCTGTAGTCCCAGCTACTCGGGAGGCTGAGGCAGGAGGATCGCCTGAGCCCAGGAGTTTGAGGTTGCTGTGAGCTAGGCTGACAACATGGCACTCTAGCCCGGGGAACAGAGTGAGACTCTGTCAAAAAACAATATATATATATATGCAGGCTGAATTCCTGGGTACAGAATCGCTGAGTTATAGGCCTTGTATGTTGATTCTCACATCTGACAGCAAAACTGGTGCATGACAAATTCAAGACTAAGACACATGCCGCGTTTAAATAGCAGGTGACTTGCAGGACAGCCTGTGAAAATGAGAACTGGGAATCACCGGATCAGGCATTTCCCAGCCTGCAAGGAAGGCACTGCTCGCTCCCCACCCCACCCCCCAGCACCTAGGTTCTGCTCCACAGCTGGAATCTGGGAGACTGGCGAGCACATTCCTACAAATAGTTGTAGGTTTTAAACTCCTCTAGAGAGGATATCATTTTGTACGCATTCCTCTCGTTTCCCACTGAACCTTTTGTTTCTGGCAGGTTTTATCCCTGCAACTTTACTGCAGACTGGCTGCTGGTCTTGCTCTCAGCCACAATCCTTTGTTCAAGAACTCACATCCCAGGAAGGCTCTGGGTTTCATTAGATAAGCTTTCCCTCCACCCTCTTTTCACACTCATTATCCCAGGCCGGGGAAGGTGGTGATATGTTTTCCTTACTTTTCCCCCTTTCTCTTTTATTTCCCACTGATAAATGGCCAAAGCAGCTGTAGGGTTGCTTTGAAGGTTCTGATGGATGAGCAAGATGAATGGGTGATGGATTAGAGCAGATGAATCACATAACACGGGAACCCGGGAGAGAGTGGGAAGCCGGCTCCCAGCTTTACGTTTTTCAAACTCACTCTAAAAGCCAGCACTTCTTTTAATCTGGTTCCAGTTTCTGCGGTGACTCCACATATGTTTAAAAGAAGGAGAGCGAGAGAAGTCTTGTGGATATAAACAGGGAATTCCATTCTTGGTCCGGCTCTAAGGGCGCATTTTCATTCGGGGCACTTAAATAGCTAGGAAACCACTTCAAGGCCCCTCAGAAACAACTGGGCAGCTCCAGGAAGAGGAACAGTTGGCAAACCAAGTGACAGAATTTAAAACTGTAAATCTTTGACATGAGGATTGACTAGCAAAATACAGCTGTTGCTGCTAGTAGCCATATCCTTGTTTGGAAGGAAAGTGTATTCTTGGGCTGATTATCATAAACTGCTTGGTTACTTCGAAATGGTAAGCATTAGCAGGTTGGAATCTGGTCTTGTTTGGAACCCAAGAAAAATAAGAACAGTTATTTCATTGCCTGTAGTGTTTTCTGGTCTTAAAGGGACAAAGAAAATAAACTGCAGTTCTGGAACTGCCGTTGAGATTGGGACTGAGAAATTCCAAGTCCTCCTTTGAAATTCAAGAGATACTTAATAGAGAAGAAAGGTCTTAGTGAATGGATGGTTCTTTTGTTTTGGAACAAGAGGGGCCCTCTTCCTCCAGAGATGGAAAGCCATTCAAAGGAAATCATTAAAGGACGTCCCTTTTTGCACAGCTTAGACTCTGGCAATACATGCAAAACCAAGTGTAGAACTGATGCAATTACCCAAATAACAAGGGCCAGGATAGAAAGGCAGGGAAAACCTTAGGCGTAGCTATTTGGCTAATTGCTAGATCCACCCCAATTCTCTTGGACATAGTCACCATGAAAGAGTTACTTGTTACTTTCTCGTTTCATATTTTAAGAAAGGTAGAGGAAAGAGCAAATGGTATAAAAGACTCCTGAGTGACAGGGAAGGGAATCTAGGTCTGATTTATCAAAAACGTTTTGGCCACGAGAGTTGGAGTTCTAAGATGACCAGCGCTGGTTCCAAGACAGAAGATATGAGGGACCCCCCCCCCCCGCTTCCCAGCATTGCTGAATCCTAACAACCCTCGCCCAGAGCGTGATCGAGCACTTGCTACATGACAAGCACTTTGCTAAATCATTTCCAAGGATTCTCTGATTTAATCTTTACCTCATCCCTGAGGAGACTGTGGCATTTCCTTCTCTTGGAGAGCTCTAAGAATAAAACGGGTAGTGTTAAAAAAAAAAAAAAAAAAAACAGTTCTTGCGGCTCTGCTCAAGGTGGATCGAAAAACCATTAAATGGTGGTTAGAAAAGGAATTTATAACCTCTCGCCCTTCTCTGCTACCAGCCTTGCATTGGCTGTCCTGAGAATGTGGGTCTCCTGGGAGCCCTGAGGGATTCCATGTCAGCTGCGGCCCATGTCTTCGGTTCATTTCCACACCTCTTGTTGCCAAACACTGGACTGATTCTTGGTCATGATAAGTTGAGAAATAATAAAAGCAGAAAAGTGGGGAAATGATGGAATTGTTCAGTGTGCGTTTTGACCGTGCAAATTTCGTAAATCCACCTAACGAGGCTGGCGTAGCCCCCCCAGTCTATTTGGGAAAGTCATGTTAGGTATAAATGAAGCTCACATGATTCATCAAATTTCTTCTCCCCACCATGGCGATTTCAGAATTTAATAAGGTATCTGGACACTCATAAAACTAACTCAGAGTCCTAAAACAATGCATGTGATTTGTTTAAAAGATGTCTCCACCTACATCTTATTTGCGACCACAGTGAGCATCTGGTGGTTAAATATGTCTCATTCAACAAGTATTTATTGAGCAACTGCTAGGTACTAGTTCACTTGCCAGATCCTGAAGATGCATTAGTAAGATACACATTGCTCCTTGCAGCACAAGGCGGACATTAACTATATAACCACTCAGATAAAAATCTAGTTACCAGGCCAGGCGTGGTGGCTCAAGCCTGTTATCCCAGCACTCTGGGAGGCCGAGACGAGAGGATCACTCGAGGTCAGGAGTTGGAAACCAGCCTGAGCAAGAGCGAGACCTCGTCTCTACTATAAATAGAAAGAGGCCTGGCGTGGTGGCTCACGCCTGTAATCCTAGCTCTCTAGGAGGCCGAGGCGGGCGGATCGTTTGAGCTCAGGAGTTTGAAACCAGCCTGAGCAAGAGCGAGACCCCGTCTTTACTATAAATAGAAAGAAATTAATTGGCCAACTAATATATATATATATATATATATATATATATATAAAATTAGCCGGGCATGGTGGCGCATGCCTGTAGTCCCAGCTACTCAGGAGGCTGAGGCAGGAGGATCACTTGAGCCCAGGAGTTTGAGGCTGCTGTGAGCTAGGCTGACGCCACGGCACTCACTCTAGCCTGGGCAACAAAACGAGGCTCTGTCTTAAAAAAAAAAAAAAAAAATCTAGTTACCAGCTCCAAGTGCTTTAGAAGAAAGGGATAGAGAGAAAAAGACCAAGCACACAGGGGTTCTCATGTTGATGGGGTGCCAAGAAAGGCCTCCCTGAAGAAGTGACATATCATTCGAGGAGTGAAGTAAGATGTAGCCAAGTGAAAACTGAAGGCATGCAGGGTAGAATGAAGAGGTTGGTTAATGGACACAACAAACAGTTAGATGCAAGGATTAGGTTTCCATATTTGATAATGGAGTAGGGTGACTATCGTTAACAACAACAGACTTTTTTTTATTTCAAGATAGCTAGAAGAGAGGACTTGAAGTGTTCAACACAGAAATGATAAATGCTCGTCGTGATAGATACCCCAAATACCCTGACTTGATCATTACATATTCTATGCATATAACAAAATATCACATGCACCCTATAAACATGTATAAATATTATACATCAGTAAAAAAAGATTAAAGAAGGAAAAAATA
>VSMD01038971.1:0-14112 GCA_008750895.1 Mirza zaza | reverse complement strand
CATGGTGGCGCATGCCTGTAGTCCCAGCTACTCGGGAGGCTGAGGCAGTAGGATTGCTTGAGCCCAGGAGTTTGAGGTTGCTGTGAGCTAGGCTGACGCCATGGCACTCACTCTAGCCTGGGCAACAAAGTGAGACTCTGCCTCAAAAACATAAAAAAATAAAAGGTAGGGTATACTTTAAAATAAAAGAGTGGGCCGGGCGTGGTAGCTCACACCTGTAATCCTAGCACTCTGGAAGGCCGAGGCGGGCAGATTGCTCGAGGTCAGGAGTTCGAAACCAGCCTGAGCAAGAGCGAGACCCCGTCTCCACTATAAATAGAAAGAAATTAATTGGCCAACTAATATATGCAGAAAAAATTAGCCGGGCATGGTGGCACATGCCTGTAGTCCCAGCTAGTCGGGAGGCTGAGGCAGTAGGATTGTCGGAGCCCAGGAGTTTGAGGTTGCTGTGAGCTAGGCTGATGCCACAGCACTCACTCTAGCGTGGGCAACAAAACAAGACTCTGTCTCAAAAAAAAAAAAAAAAAGATTCTACTTTAGGCTGGATGTGGTGGCTCAGCCCTGTAATCCAAGCACTCTGAGAGGCTGAGGCAGGAAGATCACCTAAGCCCAGGAGTTTGAGACTACCCTGAGCAAAAGTAAGACCCCAACTCTCCCAAAAAGAAAGGAAAAAAAACCCAGCTGGGCGATGTGGCGAGTGCCTGAAGTTCCAGCCACTGGGGAGGCTGAGGCAGAATGATTTTTTTTTTTTTTTTTTTAGACAGAGTCTCGCTTTGTTGCCCAGGCTAGCTGGGACTACAGGCATGTGCCACCATGCCCGGCTAATTTTTTGTATATATTTTTAGTTGTCCAATTAATTTCTTTATATTTTTAGTAGAGACGGGGTCTCGCTCTTGCTCAGGCTGGTTTCGAACTCTTGACCTCGAGCAATCCGCCCGCCTCGGCCTCCCAGAGTGCTAGGATTACAGGCGTGAGCCACCGCGCAAGGCCAGGCAGAATGATTGATGTACTTAGCCCAGGTGTTGAAGGTTACAGTGAGCTACAATGACACCACTGCACTCCACCTAGGGAGAAGAGTGAGACTCTGTGTCAACAAAAAACCAAACAATGCAATTGAATACTCCTTCTCACAGCGCCCCACTTATTTAAAAAAAAAAAGACCCTACTCTTAATTCTTTTGAGTATATACCCCTATAAGTGGAATTGCTGAATTATATGGCAATTTTATTATTTTCAATTTTTGAGGAATCATCATACTTCTTTCCACAACGGCTACATCATTATACATTCCCATCAACAGTGCACTGGGGTTTCAATTTCTCCCCATCCTTGCCAACACTTGTTAATTGCTGGCTTTTTTGTGTGTTTTTTTTGCATGTAAATCTTAGAGTAAGCTTATTTTTTTTTTAATTAATAGCCATCCTAATGGACATGTGTCTGCCTTTTAAAGAGAAGCCAGAAATATGGATTATTGTGTACTCAATTTTCAAATATGTAATTAATTCAAATTAAAATATAAAAAACATTTTGTGAGCAGAACAAAAATATATGTAGGGCGAAACATTGGCAGAGGATTCCAGCCTAAAGAATTTTATAGCATATTTTTTAGATATCAGATTGGGATTGCTATAAAAACTTATTTTCATTTGTGAAGCTGAAATTTACCAAATGTCCCATTTGTGATGGGACATGATGCATTAGAGAAATAGTTTGGGGCCAAAAAGCCTGGATTTGAGAGCCAGGTCTACCACTTATTAGCTGTGCAAGTTTAAATCACTCTTCTAAATCTGTCTGCTCTGCCTACCTCAATAGCAAATTAACTAAGGTATGTACTTGAATTTTTTGACATGTAGAGCACTATCATTTTAAATTAGAAAAAATATATTTTTTCTACTGCCTAGAAAAAAATATATTTAATATACTGTTAAAGGAGAAAAACCCAAACTCTGTAAAATAAAGAGATTTACTCTGAGCCGAGTGTGTATGATTGTGGCCTAGAGCACATGTTTTCAAGAGGTTCTGAGAAAACCAGGTTAATCAGGTAGCCAGGTCACAATTTGGTTTTATACATCCATGGAGACAGGAATTACAGGTAAGATCATAAATCAAACTGGGCATAGTGTCTTATGCCTGTAATCCTAGCATTTTGGAAGGTCAAGGAGGGAGGATTCCTTGGATCAGGAATTTAAGACTAGCCTTAGCAAGAGCAAGACCCTATCTCTGCTAAAATTGAAAAAATTAACTGGATGTCATGGCATGTTGCTATAGCCCCAACTACTCAAGAGGCTGAGGCAGGAAGATCACCTGAGCCTAGGACTTTGCAGTTGCAGTTAGCTATGATGATGCCACTGCATTCCAGCTGGGCTACAGAGCAAGATCCTGTCTCAAAAAAGAAAAAAAATTATAAGTCAATATATGGAAGGTATACATTGGTTTGGTCCAAATAGGCAGACATGGAATGGGGGGGCGCTGACAAGTTATAGGTGGGTTTAAAGATTCTTTGATTTGGGCCGGGCGCGGTGGCTCAAGCCTGTAATCCTAGCTCTCTGGGAGGCCGAGGTGGGCGGATCGTTTGAGCTCAGGAGTTCGAGACCAGCCTGAGCAAGAGCGAGACCCCATCTCTACTATAAATAGAAAGAAATTAATTGGCCAACTAAAATATATATAGAAAAAATGAGCCGGGCATGGTGGCACATGCCTGTAGTCCCAGCTACTTGGGAAGCTGAGGCAGCAGGATTGCTTGAGCCCAGGAGTTTGAGGTTGCTGTGAGCTAGGCTGACGCCACGGCACTCACTCTAGCCTGGGCAATAAAGTGAGACTCTGTCTCAAAAAAAAAAAAAAGATTCTTTGATTTGTAATTGGTTAAAGAAATGAAGCTTTGTCTAAAGACTTGGAATGTTTTAAGTCATTTGTTAATCAGAGACAAGCTACCAGATATTTACCAAAACTCAAATGATCTGTTAAATTGATGGGCTACAGGTGTACCAAATTATTAACAAGCCTAAGGCCATGCAATCAGATACTAAATCATTAACAGGACTTAGGCTTGTTTAAAACATTTTCCAACTATTCTATTTTAGGGCTGCCACCTCTAAGGTTTCATTTACATAACAAGACCACCTTTGCAAGGTGGCTCTATGGTGCAATGGATAGCTCATCGGACTTCTGGAGGCTTGAGGTATTCAAAGACCACCTTTGCTAGCTGCTTCTTCCTTTCTCCCTCTCATAACATGTCTGGCCACTAAAACCTGTTTTGCTTGAATCTGAGCTACCATTTTTTTTTTTAGGCTTAAATCAATAATTTATTGTTACTAGGGCTCACAGTTTATTGGGTCAAAAATACAGAAAAATCACAGCAGAGAAGCCTCGACTCTGTTCTACAGTATCTGAGACCTCAGCTGGGATTATTTGAGTGCTGGAGCCTGAACAGCTGAGTGCTATTTGGCATCTCTCTCTCTTTCTCTATATCGTCAGGCCTCTGTAGCCTCGAGGGATTAGTTCTAGGACCCCTTTGGGTACCACAATCAGCGGATGCTCAGTTCTTTATATAAAATGGTCCAAGCCCCCATTCTTTATATACTTCTATACCTCATTGAGGGAGTTGAGCCTTCTGAAGGCTCCCATGTATACACGTTAAATAAATTTGTATGCCCTTTTGTTGTATTAATCAATCTGCCTCATGCCAGAGATTTCTTTATTTCCATAAAGTGAACCTTTATGGGCCAAGGGCCTAGTCCCTAAGTAGTCTGCTTTGGCCAGTGTAGGACTCAGGGACAGTGTAGGGCGTTGGTGGTGAAGGTATTCTTTCTTGGAGATTGAGGTCAAATTATGACAGGTCTTATTTGTTATGCTAAGCCTTAGGGAGTAATAACTTTAAAAAAAATATGGGCCGGGCATGGTGGCTCACGCCTGTAATCCTAGCTCTCTGGGAGGCCGAGGTGGGCGGATCATTTGAGCTCAGGAGTTTGAGACCAGCCTGAGCAAGAGCGAGACCCCATCTCTACTATAAATAGAAAGAAATTAATTGGCCAACTAATATATATAGAAAAAATTAGCCGGGCATGGTGGCACATGCCTGTAGTCCCAGCTACTTGGGAAGCTGAGGCAGCAGGATTGCTTGAGCCCAGGAGTTTGAGGTTGCTGTGAGCTAGGCTGACGCCACGGCACTCACTGTAGCCTGGGCAATAAAGTGAGACTCTGTCTCAAAAAAAAAAAAAAAAAAAAAAATATATGAGTGGCATTTTCAAATTTGGTCGACTTTTATCAGCAGCATTGACAACCAAAATGAGTGACTGAGGCAGGTATCTCAATCAATAGAGGTTTATTAAGCCAGATTTAGGGTGTGTCCAGATAAAACATGAGCCATAGATGCATCTGTGATTGTTTTTCCAAAGAAGTTTTCAGTAGTATTAATTTATTTATTTATTCTCCACACCAGTGCACCCCACCCCTTAGTATTTATACATTTCCTTAAGAAAGGGGGGAATGTAGGAAGCAGGGCAGGTAGGCAGTAAGGGAAATGGTTACATTCTTGTGAGACTTTAGTGAGTGTCCAGGAAATCTACATTTTATATAAGATAAGGTAAGTGTTTGAAGAGAAAAAGGGAGTAAAGGAAGAATCAGTTATGCAGCTGTTTCTGGGTAGGTGGAGGAATGATTGATCTTGTATGTGTTCTGCACTTAGAAAGATAAGCTGGTAATCAACATTTCAGTGGGGAATCAAAGAGACTTTAGTTTTAGTAGCTAGACCTGAAGTTATGGTTGTCATGTCCTTGTTTATGGGAGGCTAGCAAACAAAGAATTTCTGTATGATGATCTGTAGGTGCAGTCCTTCATAGATGGCCAAGGCCTTTTACCTTCTACGGGGTTCTGGCTAATGCATAATGTTAGTAACAGCTATTCATTTGGGAGAGGGTGTTGCGTGACTCAGCCTCAGTCTTGACCTTCTCTTTTGCATAAGGAGTTTGGGGGAGCTTGTCCTGAGATCTCTGTTTTCCTTTATAAACTTATACTTTGGTTTTTAGACAACTTGGAATACCATCGAATTTATGGAAAATTTGTCAAGCCTGTATTCAAATGCCATCATTATAACTGTAGAGCAATAGCAAAGCGGGTCAAAGCTTTCACTCTGGACCCTGATGTTAAAAGGGAAGCTGTTGCCAGAAAGAGAAAGCCCCTTCAAGCAGACGATGTATGCTTACCTAATATATGGTCCTGCTTTTATAAGTAAAACTGGAAGTTGTGTGCAAGATGCCTGAGTTTTAACACAGAATAGAGCTAGCTATTCATTTGTGTAGCACCAAAGGGTTTTTTTTAAAAGATAAAGACAGTGGGCCCGGCGCGGTGCCTCACGCCTGTAATCCTAGCACTCTGGGAGGCGGAGGCGGGCTGATTGCTCAAGGTCAGGAGTTCAAAACCAGCCTGAGCAAGACCCCATCTCTACTATAAAAATAGAAAGAAATTAATTGGCCAACTAATATATATATAAAAAAAAATTAGCCGGGCATGGTGGCGCATGCCTGTAGTCCCAGCTACTTGGGAGGCTGAGGCAGCAGGATTGCTCGAGCTCAGGAGTTTGAGGTTGCTGTGAGCTAGGCTGACGCCACGGCACTCACTCTAGCCTGGGCAACAAAGCGAGACTCTGTCTCAAAAAAAAAAAAAAAAAAGATAAAGACAGCAATTAATTCAGTTGCAGTTGAATTTATTGAGTGCCCTTTCTGTTCCTGATACTGCAACATGTAGTTTATATAAGTTATCTTTTATCCTCATAGCATAGTAACTTACTATTGAGTCCAGAGTCTGGTTGATTCTGAACAACTTAAAATTGCCACCTAATCAAGACATCTCAATGTATCTTCAAGATCTTATAAGAGGGTAGTTATTCTTTAAAAATGCTAAAATAAGTTTAAAAAAATAGGTACAACCCCATTGTCCCACTAAATTCTCAATCACAAGACACTAGACACTAAAAATGAACAAACAACAAAAAACATACAAGAATCCAAAATGCAGAAACCATAGAAAAGGTAACTGGTCTTGCAAAATGACCCCTGTCCTAAGTTATTATTTTTTGTTTCCTCAGACTTTACCAGTCAAGCCTAACAAGACTTAACTAGCCTCTCCACAGGACTCACCATCCATCACCAACAGCTGATTCTTGAATCAGACCACCAGAAGACCCTATGACTTCAAACTCCATGCAACCTGACTTACATTCCACAACCCACTATGAAAGCTCTTGCCCTTGGTTGGTCAGGGAGACAGAATTGAGAGTATTTCTCCCGACAGGTATCTTTTGCATTAAAATTTCTTTTTTGGTAAACCTTGTTGTCTTAATAATTGGTTCTTTGTGTAATGAGTGAAGGGACCTAGGCTGGACCAGTAACAAAAACTCCTGCCCGAGATGCAAGGAATATGTTGGTCTGAGAACAGGGAAGCCTGGAGGGTCCCTGCCATGTCCACGTATATGAGAAAAAGGAATCTTCCTTGCTGTCCTATCTTCAGGGCCCAGGTGCAATGGGGGTGACACTCCTCGTCAAACAAGGCCACTCTGACATGCCAGGTTGCAACTGGCTTTGGCCTGGGGCCACTCTCAGTATCCCTTACTTTCCCTCTTTTTCTGAGGGGTCATGACCTTTGTTGCCACTGAATCAAAATTTCAGCTGGGCTGCCAGGTGGCAACAATTATGGAAAAGTACCTGCTGTTCTCCCCAGCTAAGCCCCACCCCTGCCACAGGCACTCCTGACCACCCGAAGTCCTGAAGAATGGCCTACTACAGTGGTTTCAAAATGTGGTGTCTGCACCAACAGTGGCAACATCCCTGAGGAATCTTTGGAAATGCAAATTATCAGCCGTCCCAGACCTACAGTATCCAAAACTCTGTAGGTGGAGCCCAGCCATCTGAACAAGCCCTCAGAGGATTCCTTGCTAGTCCTGGCATGTGAAAACCTGGGTGCTAGTCTTCTCCCTCTACTAGGGAGCAGTCACTAAGACCTGCTGATTTTCACATAACTCTTTTTTTTTTGCTTTTTGAGACAGAGTCTCACTTTGTTGCTCAGGCTAGAGTGAGTGCCGTGGTGTCAGCCTAGCTCACAACAACCTGGGCTCAAGCAATCTTCCTGCCTCAGCCTCCCAAGTAGATGGGACTACAGGCATGCGCCACCATGCCTGGCTAATTTTATATATATATATTAGTTGGCCAATTAATTTCTTTCTATTTATAGTAAGGACGGGGTCTTGCTCTTGCTCAGGCTGGTTTCGAACTCCTTACCTTGAGCAATCAGCCTGCCTCGGCCTCCCAGAGTGCTAGGATTACAGGCGTGAGCCACATCGCCCAGCCTTCACACAACTCTTTATTCAACAAATACTTATTGAACGCATTCTATGAGACTGATAATGTACTAAACACTTGGGTACAAAAGAGAATAAAGCAAAGATCTTGTCCTGCTGTAGTTATGTTCTGAGAGGAATAGAAAGAAAATAAATAAGTATATGTTAGACAGTGGAAAGTGTGATAAAACACTATGAAGCTGGGCAAGGAAGACAGTACCAGACAACAGAGTAATGAGCAGTCAGATAAGGCCTCCTTGACAAGGTGACATGTAATGCTTTGGATGAAGTGAGGGAGGAAACCAGGTGCAAAATCTGGAAGAGGATTGTCCCAGGCCACCTTAGCCAAATCTGTTTTAGATTTTCTGAACTTCCCGGATGACATTAAAGTGGGCTGCAGACACTCTGAGGGCTGGTTTGTTTCTTGGTCACCCTTACTCTTTCTGTGTCCCAGCCCAAAGAAAGGGGTGGTGTGGTTTACTAGGGTGCCCAACCTTGGCAGGCCTCCAATTCCAACTCTTGTAACTCTGGTCCCTGGAAGCTGCCAAAAACACAACTCAACCTTAAAAGTGCCTCTTTATGACCAGAAAAAGTCCCCAGGGTAAAAGCTCCTTAAGCACATTTTCTTTTTAAAATGCTGTCAAATTACTTTTAGATGACTGTACCTATTTACATTTCTATCAGCAGCAAAAGAGTTCCCCCTTGTTTCATTATCTTCATTAAACCCTTGATATATTTTAACTCTTAATTTTTGTTAAACTGTTGTGTAAAACTCAATGAACTACCTTTAAACATTCTTTTTTCAGACTTTCCTTTGTAATTCAACATTTGTCGGGGTTAGCAGACTGTCATGGTCTACCACTTGGAAGGTGGTCAGTAAATACCCATTGAATAATGTCACGACCTTGCTTAAAATCCCTTAATGCTTTTCTAATTCCAGAAGAGGCTCCCTCTTTTTGAGAGTCCAGTAATCACTCATTTATTTTTATCTTCCCAGAATCTAACACAGGGTTTGGAAAATATCTTGCAGGCAACACTAAATCAATGACTTTTTAAAGAATGAGTATCAGAATAACGTGCACCTCTACAACACACATATTTTTATTATTTGCCCACACCGAGTCATAACTTGTGTATTACTTGTACACGTAAATGGTGAGGTCTGTAGCCTCAGCATTTACATCAGCGTCTGACTGTTAAGCAGCTAATTAGTTTAAAAATTTTTTTTGGCCAGGTGCAGTGGTTCACACCTGTAACCCTAGCACTCTGGGATGTCGAGGCAGGAGGATCGCTTGATGTCAGGAGTTCAAGACCAGTCTGAGCAAGACGGAGACCGCTGTCTCTATCAAAAATAGAAAAATTATTTTGGGGGGGTAAAAAGAAAAACAAAACAAAACAAAAACAAAAATAGAAAAATTAGCCAGGCGTGGTGGCACATGCCTGTAATCCTAGCTACTCGGGAGGTTGAGGCAGGAGGATCGCTTGGGCCCAGGAACTTGAGGTTGCTGTGAGCTAGGCTGATGCCACGGCACTCTAGCCCAGGAGACAGAGCTGACACTCCGTCTCGGTCTCGTCATGTTGCCAAGCTGGTCTCGAACTTCTAGGCACAAGTGATCCCCTCCCGCCTCAGTCACACAGGTAGCTGGAATTAACACGGGCGCAACAACGTTCCCAGCAATAAGTACTTTTCCTAACTGAGCCGTAAACCGGAACTAGAAAGCCTCTCCAGGGAAACGCAAAGGCACATGCGCAATGATGCTGTAAGGTCGTCCAATCAGAGTCGGGCTGAACCGGGCGCCGCAGCGGATAGGTAGTGCGCACGCGCGGCGCGAACGCCCGCGATTGGCCGCGCGGAGGCGGGAGCCTTGAGCTTCTGCGGCCGGCCGAGACGAGAGTTCTGTTCACTCGCGGTTCTCTGTGCGGGCGGTTTCTGTCAGATTTTCGCCGGTGTGTCCATGGAAGGGAACGCTCGGGAGGACAGCTTGTAGGCTCGTGCGGGTCAGAGCGGGGAGTGGGCGCCGGAACAGGCCTCCGAGGGTGGGGGTAGGGAAGGCGGTAGGAGCGACCACGGCCGCCTGCGGTGAAGCAGTGAAGCGCGAGGGACTCTCTGGGTGCTGGCCATGGGGTGGTCTGGAGCGGAGGCGGGCGGCGCGGGCGGTGGGGTGTGTTTGCGTGGGGAGGCCCCCGAGAGGCGGCTCCGGGCAGTGGCTCCTGGGCGCCCCTTCTGTGGTCGGTGCGTGCAGGCTCCTGTGGCGTTTGGGTCTCTTTCCCCTTCCTGCACTGTGAAGCTACCGTGTTTCCCTGAAAATAAATATAAGACGGGTCTTATATTTATTTTTCCTCAAGAAGACACCCTACAGCTAATTTTCGTGGGATGTGTTATTTAAGTACGGTACAACAATCAACATTTATTCAAACATAGTTAAGTCGTCTTCTTCTGGAACATCAGCATAACTCTCCAAACCCCGAATTCCATCCTGAATTTCTTGCGACTCCATTTCCTTTAGAACCATTGGCCCCAGTCTCTCATGTCGAGCAGTAGAGCTCTCATGGGGCAGATGAGAAGGGCTGCTCGTAGTCTTTACCGCTCTGGGAGGAAAAGCATGGATTGTGCAGATATGCTGCGTAGCCACGCCCATCACTAGGTCTTATTTTGGGGGTTAGGGTTTATATTGCGCAAATGCTTAGAAATCCTGCTAGGGCTTATTTTATGGGTAGGTCTTATTTTCGGGGAAACACGGTACTTCCCCAAGGGCAGGAGGTGAAGCCTTCGCTAGAGCCCTAGATGTGTAAGAGCTACCGCCTCCTGTACGGACTTTTTCCTCTTCACTGGTACTTTTACCCCTTCACTGGTCGGTGGTTGCCCTCACCCATAACCTTTTAATTAATTATGGAAGATTTTCTAGGCTGGTACAGATGCTCCTTGATTTATGAGGGAGGTTACCTCCCCATCAACCCGTCCTAAGTTGAAAATACCCTGTCAAAATGCATTTAAAACACCTAACCTATCTAACATTATGGCTTAGTTTAGCCTACCTTAAACGTGCTCAGAACACTTACATTAGCCCACAGCTGGGCAAAATCATTAACACAACGCCTATTTTATACTGAAGCGTTGAACATCTGATGTAATTTATTGAGTACTGTAGTGAAAGTGAAAAACAGAAAGTACAGTTTCTACTGAATGTGTGTGGCTTTCTGTACCATGGTTAAGTTGAAAAATGGTATGTCAAGACATCTTAAGTCAGGGGCTGTGTATTGGGGTCACAAAATCAAAGGGGCAACTAAAGGCATGAAGTGAAGTAATTACTACCTAATGTAGTTAGAAGCCAAAAGGCAGAAATAGCAGGGGGTTCTTAGTAGAGTTTTGTTTAGATTGTGGCATCCTAGAGGTTTGATGGTTGTACATACCACCTCCCCTTAAAAGCCCAACCAACCCATAGATTCTGATTATGATTGTGTCTGTCGAACTACATCCTTCTCTATCGCCCTCATAGGGTCTTTTATCATCTCTACTCTCATAAGACCTTATACATTATTAAATACTCGATCGATAATAATAATTATAGAATGGTAGTATTATAGATAACATTGAATGCTACTTGTCAAGCTTTGTTCTAAGCGCTTTAAGTATTTCACTTAATCCTCCCAGCAGTCCTGTGTGTAGGTGTGATTATGGTCCTCCCCACCCGCCGTATGCCACCACCTGCTTTATAGATGAGGGAACTGAGACACAGAGATTAAGTAAACTCTGTGCAAGATTCCTTGCTGGGAAGTGTCAGTGTAGATTTATATTAGGCATTTGCCTTCAAAGCTGTGTTTTTAATTACTACGCTGTATTGTCAAGCACTTCAAACTGTCTGACGTGTTGCAGTCATCAGCCTGGTCTGGCCATTTTACTTAGACTGAAGCAGATAGGTGTTATACCCATCATGGAAGTTGTGGCATCACAGCACAGCTGTCAAAAGGCTTTATTCCTAGGGCCTGGGAAAAGGGCCCAACAGCACTAATTTAAAAATCAATAAGAGTGCTGCGGTTTAGGGGGAAATGTACTGATTTCTGCTATGTACTTTGAAATGAGTCAATAAATTAGGTGGCTTGATGAATGCCCAAGGACATAGGTAATAGTAGAGTTAGAATTCTAGCCAAGGCAGGCTGGCTGGCTCTGGAGTCTTGTTTTCTTAACTACTGCTCTGTGCTGCTTCAGAATGAATTGTCAAATTCACTTTTTTAAAAATTAGTTTACAAAATAAATAGGATTGAAAACTTAGAAATCATGTATTAAATGATTTTAGGGTTTGGGGTGGTGATTTGTAAAATTTAGTGTTGAAAGAAATTTTAGCATCTAGTCTATTCTTCATTTTCCAAATGAGAATATTGGTATCCACAGAGTTTAAATAGCTTGCCCAAAGTTAATCATCCCTTAAGTAGCAGGTTCGGAACTGTACTCTGGTTTCGTTTGTTTCTACTGTTGTTATTTCTAGCTACTGTATTTTTCTAGTGTTCTTTTAAAAATATGTCAGAATTTTCACAGCTTTACAGGGCAGTCTGGCTAATGTAGAGAATAGAACCTATTACATTTCATTATATAGACATTTTTATTAATGCTATTTAGAATTTATTAGTTTAAGAAGGCTCATCATTATCTTATTTTAATTGAGCAATAGTCAATTAAAAGCCTTAAGTTTTCTGTATGTTTGTTTTTTTTGAGGCAGGGTCTCGTGCTGTTACCCAGGCTGGAGTACAGTGGTGTCATCATAGCTCCCTGCAACCTCAAACTCTTGGGCTCAAGTGATCCTCCTGCCTCAGCCTCCTCAGTGCTGGGACTACAGGCTAATTTTCATATTTTTCGTAGAGGTGGGGTCTTGCTATGTTGCAGAGTCTCACTCTTGCCCAGGCTAGAGGGCCATGGCGTCAGCCTACCTCACAGCAACCTCAAACCCCTGGGCTCAAGCAATCCTTCTGCCTCAGCCTCCTGAATAGCTGAGACTACAGGCATGCACCATGATGCCCGGCTAATTTTTTCTCTCTATATTTTTAGCTGGTCAATTAATTTCTTTCTATTTATCATAGAGATGGGGTTTTGCTCTTGCTCAGGCTGGTTTCGAACTCCTGACCTAGAGCAATCCTTCCACCTCTGCCTCCCAGAGTGCTAGGATTACAGGCGTGAGCCACCGCACCCTGCTCAAAAAAATTTTTAAATTTTAAACAATTAAAAGGTGGCTGGGCGTGGTGGCTCACACCTGTAATCCTAGCACCCTGGGAGGCCAAGGCAGGCAGATAGCCCGAGGTCAGGAGTTTGAAACCAGCCTGAGCAAGAGCAAGACCCCATCTCTACTATAAATAGAAAGAAATTAATTGGCCAACTAATATATATAGAAAAAATTAGCCGGGCATGGTGGCGCATGCCTGTAGGCCCAGCTACTCAGGAGGCTGAGGCAGTAGGATCACTTGAGCCCAGGAGTTTGAGGTCGCTGTGAGCTAGGCTGACACCAAGGCACTCACTCTAGCCTGGGCAACAAAGTGAGACTCAGTCTCCAAGAAAAAAAAAAATTAAAAGGTAAGAGAGTAAGCCTATAATAAGCCTTAGAAAAATTTAACAGCTAGTAAGATTTTATTTTTCATCAAGGACTATTGAAAAGAATTTAGATTTAAATATGAATTATATAAATTTGAGCATGTTTTGTCAATTTGGATAATATAGATTAATCATATCATCTTTAAAACAATTTAAATAAAAATTTCAAAATCTAAGGAAATACAATTCACATACATATATCAACCATATTGCCTGTAGTCCCAGCTACTTGGGAGGCTGAGGCATAAAGATTGCTTGAGCTCAGGAGTTTGAGGTTGCTGTGAGCTAGGCTGATACCACGGCACACTAGTTTGGACAACAGAGTGAGACTCTGTCTCAAATAAATAAATAAATAATAGGGAAAGTGTCATCAATTAGGTTTTTTTATTTTATTATTATTATTTTTATTTTATTTTATTTTTTTTGAGACAGAGTCTCACTTTGTTGCCCAGGCTAGATTGAGTGCCGTGGCGTCAGTCTGGCTCACAGCAACCTCAATCTCCTGGGCTCAAGTGATCCTCCTGCCTCAGCCTCCCGAGTAGCTGGGCCTACAGGCCTGCGCCACCATGCCCGGCTAATTTTTTCTATATATATATTTGTTGGCCAATTAGTTTCTTTCTATTTATAGTAGAGACGGAGTCTCGCTCTTGCTCAGGCTGGTTTCGAACTCCTGACCTAGAGCAATCCGCCTGCCTCGGCCTCCCAGAGTGCTAGGATTACAGGCGGGAGCCACCGTTCCCGGCCAATTTGATTTTTTTAATTACCATCTTTCATCAAATCTAAAATGCCATCAATTATAAAATGTACCATTATTTTATGTATCCAAGAAAAAAGGTGTAGCCAATTAAGCCGTGATACCAACTGTTAGACATTTCCCAATGTCAGCAATCTTAAAATCATGGAATACGTAAATAATAAACCTTTACATAATTTGATGAATTAGTAAAAGTTACCCTTCGGTTTCTTATTCAAGGACAAAATAAATCTCTATTAGCAAAATCTTTGATCTCAGAGCAAACTATGAAACATGGTTTGTGACCACTTTAGAAGCTGTATTGACCAATACCAGAAATGAATACATATTCTGTCCAAACAAGTCATGCCAAAACAACTTCATTAAATTCATTTCCTTTTTATAATGCATAAGCAGAATATTACATGTCTCTATGTAGTTGACCAAAGTTTTTGTTTTTTTTTTTTTTTT